>PVHY01001554.1:107110-153785 GCA_004024945.1 Uropsilus gracilis | reverse complement strand
TCTGGTGTTTGGATACTTTAATTATTTGTTTCCTTGTTGGTTTTTTATTAGCAACTATAATTTATTATAAAATCAAATGAATAATTCTGAATTTGGCAAATTGAATTTTGCTAAAGATCAAATCTGATACAAATAAGCAACTTGTTCCCCATAACTCTTCTTCACACCCCAATTTATTCTAAAGAAAAATAGAACCAAGAATTGGCTAAAATAAAAGGTTGCTAAACAATAAGAAATAAATAATACTCTCAAAGAGAAAAAATAGGTCACTCTTTGTTTAACAGCAAAGAAAAAAATACTTCTCTTTCATGTTGAAATCCATGGAATACCTTCTGAGGCTTTAGTCTTCAACTTTTAGGAATGAAAGGTTTTTAAGCTGAAGATGGGCTGTTTCTGTCTTATTTCTGTGGGAAATATAAATGTTACCTCTGATCTAAATGATCCCAGAGGACACACGTGTCCTTCTTGAACGGCAGCATGCATCCTATCACTCCATAGTAAGAATTACATGATTTATCACTTTTACCTACTTCTGCTTACTTAGTAGGGGGACTTGGCAGAGGATGCTCTTAGAATTTGACAAGATTTAACCTGCTGTCAAAATAATCCTCCAAGCTGCTATTTTTAAGCTCACAAATGAGGGAAGACCAACAGAGTGACTTGATCACCCAATTAGAGACAGCCATACCTACGTAAATCCAGGTTCAGCCAAGCAGCAGCTGTGTGACCAAGAGCAAGTTCCTTCACTTACCACCAGGCCTGGGTGCTGGCCTTCAGAGTGTTGCCACCAAAGGCTTCAGTTATTGTTGGAAACTGACCAGGTGGTGTGTCATTTGCCTGCTACCTGCTGACCTAGGGACGATCTCCATGGAAGATGGGTCCCGATGGGAGAACCAGCACTTTCCATATTAACTGCAGTCTCCAGATGAACATCTGGGGTGTGAAAATGGGCATGAGAGATGTGTGCAAAACCCCAGGATCTGCCTTCCATTCAGCCTCACACAGCGGGTCACGCACAGCAGACGTGGTCCTAACATTGGCATAACACACGCGAGCTGACATGGATCCTGGGCTCCAAACCTAGAGCAGGACATCCCTGGCATCCATTTTAATGGGCATCAGCGACTCCTGCCCTCGCATAACTGGAGTACATCTTCTCTGACACTGCTCCCAGCCCACCCTATTATCTAGGAAAGTTCTTGTGCTTCGCAGGGAACAAAAGCGGCAGGGGAAGTGTCAGGGAGAGATCGGAGCTAGGTTTAAAAATGATATACAGGCAGTCGGCTCCTCAGGGCTGGGGACATGCTGGTCATTATAAAGGTCCAGGGAGGTTGTACCTGCTGCTGAAACTCCGGCTCTGCAGGCCTCCCCTCCCACATGCCCGCACTTCCCAGGCCATGAGCTCAGGGACCTCCTCTTAACTCCTCTCTGCTGCTCCCACGTGGGCACCCTGTGGTCAGAAGTGAGAACAAGGTGTTCTTTTGTCTCGGCTATGGCAGCGGGTCACACGACTCAATTCTCCTTTCTAGCTGAGGGGAGGGCCCCCTGTACACGTATATAGTATTTTAATTAGAAATGAAGGAAATTCACTTTTTTTTAAAAAATATTGTCCTTTCAAGGATGTCTCTATTTGCATAGCTTGATTCTCTTCCTCTCTGTAGCACCAACATCAGTGTGACCTTTTCCTGCTAATTGGAAAATCTTACGGAAATAAACCCTGTCAGAAAATGAGAAGTGACTCCCCCTTTGGATGGCCAAACGACCTCAGAGGGGGAAAGAAGTTCTGAATTTCTGCTCCTTTTGCACACACTGCAAAATCTTTATTACTTCCGAGAGCCTTGCAACCCAGTAATGCCCCTCCAGTGCAAAGCGGAGTAAATAAATTTCTTCTTATGACCACTTTGGAGAAACACACAACCAGATTTACTCAGCAGGGATAGATAGTGGACAGGATAATGAAGAGAGAATAAGAATATGATCGGGGTTTACAGCCTCTTCTGTCTCTTTAAAGGGTTTTAATCCTTCAGAAACAGGATACGGGGTCCATTTCCTTAAAGATACAGTGTCCCTTCTGGGGCGAGTAATGTTATAAAAAGCTAAGATGCAACATCTATCTCGCAATATTGATTGGCACTTTAGTGTGATAAAAGGGGTTGAACCTGAAGGGGAAAAGAGGAAAAAAGGTAAGCGGGAATTACTCTTTGAAGAATTCGAAGTGTCCCTATCATCTTGGGCCAAACGTCAACGATAGAGAAACAAAAGCGGCTTCTGAGCTTCGCGACATTTGTGGGTAGAGTTGGCCGATGAGAGACAGAGATTCACCTCTGCCAGGAAGTGACTATGGTTTTCAGATCGATTTCGATGATGCTGATGGCACATTCTGATGATCCTTAAACTGACCCCAAATGATCCCAACCAGAGATTCCGATCCGCGGCCTCTGGCCTAAGCGACAAAGTCCTCTCTGCCTAAGGGTTTTGAGTTAAAAGCACCAGGGACCCAGCGGGTTCACCTCCATGCTGCACATGTAGTGCAGAGGATTTCAGTGGCTCTCCTTTCTTTTCTCCCAGCTTCTTGCTTTTTAGCTCCTTTCCCCTCAAAGGAGGTCACCAAACCTTTGCTGAGCACTCAGTGTGCTTCAAGTCTGCCAGTTTCATTGTCACAGTAACTTCGGTGACATGGTTGGTTATTACTAACCCTGATTTACAGAACAGGAAAAGAAGGTTCAGAGAGGTTCTGCGTCTTACCCAAGGACACACAGCACGGATGGGGCAGAGCAGTTGGACTCCATTTCCCAGCCTCCCCTGCAGTGGTTTGTGGTCACCTGGGTTCGGATCCACAAGCAGAAGCAACATGTGGCCCTCCCAGGCTTGGCCTAGAAAGCTCTGCCATTGCTGTTCTCTGTCCTTCCCCATCTCAAAACAGACTGGGGGGGGGGGCAACCTGGACCCAGCAGAAATAGAGGGACAGGTAGCGCGAGCTTGGGCTGGGAGCCCCTGCCTGCTGAAGGGATGCTGGGCTCCTGCTCATAGCCAGCTCACCGCACCAGCTGTGAGTGAGTGAGAGAGTATTTAATGTGTTAAGTTGCTGAGACGTTGGGGTTACATGTGACAACAGGAAGCCTAAGAACAGGGTGACAACTGTATGCGTGAGACTGTGTGTGTGTGACTGTGTGTGTGTGTGTGCGTGTATGTGTGTGTGTATGTATGTATGTGTGTGGACACAAACTGAGTGCTGGCATGTGCTGAGGAGGAATTCCAGACATTCCCAGATGGCCTGGCCCACATTCCTTTTCACCTGCAGCTCCCAGATTCAAGGATCCTGCAGCCACTTCCACAGGCAAGCCCGGAATCATATCTGCCTGGCCCCTGTCAGCTGTCAGAGCAAGTGTCACGCACCCTGGGAACACAGCTCCTCAAAGGACTCCCAGTTGAGTCCTTATTTTGGAAACTTGACTACATTCCCAGCATGTTCAACTTCCTCATCTTCTACCTGACGGTAGAGACCCCTCGTCTTGCTCCTACGGGACTCTGGAGCCCAACAATGGAGTCACCTTGCTCCATTCCTTGGTGGGCCTGAGCCACAGCAAGATGTATACTGACCTGGGATGAATAAGGGCAGGGGGGTTCATGGGGAGGGCCCTGGTGCTGTGGTTGACAGATGGAAGCTCAGTATATATGGAAGCTGCTCCAGGAAGCCCCCCTGTCTCCGGGACTCTCGTTCCAGGCTTGCGGGAGAGTACCTGGTGTTGTTGCTTCGTTTCACTTCAAATGGTGGTGGTGGGGCTATGAGTTTGGGGTGACTGCAAAATCTCTAAGTGCATGCAGATATGACTATGGAGGCCTGAAATCCCAGAGATACAGCCTCCTGGGACTTCGGAATCCTGGACTTTGGGGTTGTGGATTTGGGGGTTCCAGAAACATGGGATCCCCTTTTCAAGGTGGTCTCTAAGGTCACTGGTTTCTGGGCTGGAACTTGGTGCTGCATTCCAGTCTCAGGCACCAGTGTCCATCTTACCCAGGGGGGAGTGGCAGGACGTGGCAGGCTGGGTTTTGCAATGACAAGCGTGAGACAAACGCTGGAGCAGGCAGCCTGAGCACCCTAGTGTCACCTCCACACGTTGCCAGGGACCTCGGCAGCCCTGCATGGAGGGGGCCCTAGGGCCACTATTTTTCTCTGCCTGACTCTGGGGACAAAGAACAAGGGCACCGAGGAAAGCACAGCCTCAGGTGGTTACACAGGAGATGAGCTCCCTGGGACACGGTCAGTGATGCAAATGTCCTCCAGCGACATGACACTCTTTCCTTCCGACCCTGGTTCCTGCCTCTGGGTCTGAGCGGTCTGGGAAGCATCCTGCTTGAGCTGGAGGCAGCTGGAGAACCCAGGGCCGGTTCCTAGGGGACCAGGGAAGGAGAGCAAATCACAGAATGTCCTGCCAGGGGCGAAGGCTGCCACTCCCTTCAGAACTAAGTGGCCTCTCAAATGCAAGAGGGTTGAGGGCCAACCTTAGGGTGATAGTAACGTCACTCTGAGATGCTCCCCATCTGCTTTTGTCATCCAGGAGACATCCAGAAGAGCAGCGGCCATATAGTCCAACTCTGCTAGAATGGCAGTGTGTGCTGGGTACTTTGGTTTCTAGAAGATTCACAGGTGTGAGGAAGGAAGCCTAGCTACACAGAGACCCAGGCAAGCAGGTCTGGAGACCTCGATCTAGCTCCCATCTGCTCCCTCTCTGCTGCTGGACCTGGGCCTGTTCTGCACTTCTTCAAGCCCAGGAATTATAGGAACGATATGAAATTCTATCTTCAAAATGCAGGCAGCACCCCGGCCATGCCACCCTGATGGACAGGAACCCTGTCAGCTAAGGCCAATTTCTCCCTCCCTCTCTCTTGAGAAACAGATGCAAAAATGAGTAAGCAATGCTCACGACGACTCAGGCGTTAAAGGTGGAGGCAGGCAGGAGTGAGTGCTCTGCGTGCACACAGAGAAACCTGCACCATGGTCATGTGCATCACACGGTGCAAGCTCAAGGTCAATAGCACCTCTTTCCCTCCAACTGTGACAACCACAGAACTTTCTAGTTGTCACCAAGCATTAGGGGAGTTAAGTCACTTGTGCATTGATGAAATAGGTGGAGGATTCGGATGAGATATAAGTAAGTATAAAGGTGTCAACTCTGAAATAAGGCTCGGATATGTGTCAGTCTTACAATTCAGAACATGGAATGCTTGATTCTGAACCAGTGCTAAGTTCGAGAGACAGTGTGCAGAGAGAGGGGAGAAAAGGAAAATAGTAGACTTTTCTGATCTCTGAATCATATAACAACTTCTACAAGGAATTGCTGAAATATGCAGACTCCAGAAGAATTTTTCAGAGCACAATTTGGTTTATGGGGTAGGTGGTGCTGTGGGCATGTGCTCACCTCCAGCACCAATCTTCCCACAGATCTTCCTATACAAAGCGAGGCCCACATGATGCATGGAAGTGAGGGGTGCTGCTGGATGGGGGTGTCTGCAAGGCCACCCACTGTTTGTCAGACCCTATTTGAAATCTAGTCTTTGCTAGGCTGCTCCTCCTCCCCAGACCTAGGTAGGGGGGCCTTTATTTCTCTCCCTTTCTAGAGGGGGCACCTAGGGTTCTGAGAAGCAGAGGCAATTGGCTGAGGTGATACAATCTGTGGCAGGGCCAGGATGGACATCAAACTCAAACAGTGACCTTAACGCCCAGGTCCCTAAGGAAAGACACATCGGTGTCCCACTTGTGTGGAGCTTAATGGGGGGCATGCCTGTGGCCATCCTCCTGTGTCTTCAAGACCCAAGATAGTCTGGGGATGCCTGTGTACCTATTGATGACCCACAGACTTTAGCGAAACCCAGAATGCAAGGGGACAAGCTACCAGAAGGCATTTCAGTGGCAGCTAGACAATGCAATAGGACAGAGATACAAAAGAAGCCACGAAACAAACACCAAGGTGCTTATGGTCTAGAAATAGGTCTGTCCAGCTAGGACAGGGGTAGAGGACAGACATAAAGGCTGGATGGCATCTGCTGTCAAAGCACAAGGTGGCAGGAGCAGGTATGGGGGACATTCTTAGCCGAAGGAATGCTGGGTGAGTCTGGAGGGTAGAAGGCACTGAGGCACTAGTGGAGTGGGGCAGGGGTGGGGGGCAGGGGATGGGTCAGTCTGAATGACTGCATTCTCCAGTCACCTCTTGCTGCTGGGGTAGAAGGGACTGGGGAGCAGGAGGTGATCACAATGCCCAGCTTCATGCCCAGCTGTCCCCAGGAAAACTGACCTTGGCAACAGTGGCATTGTTCTCCTTGGGTACATTTAGATATGGTCTTTTCTACTTTGCATGGAATATCTATGTCATCCTCTTGCTTGAACCCATGGAAGAGAGAGAATTGTCTCAAAAGTAACAGGAATTTAATTTCTTAGGATGGGGGGGGGGAAGGAAAGGAAAAAAAAATCCTCCCCAACAAACCATGTGTTGAAGAAATCCAAAGAGATAGTGTCAGCTTGAGACCAAAGGGAGAAAAAAAAAATAAGTGGGAGCGAGAACCCAGGAACTGGCAAAGCTCTAGGGAAAAGGAAAAAAAATGTGTTTGGGAAACAGTCAGAAGTTGTTTCATAACATTTAAAACCAAAGTTGGCTCCAACATAAAGATTTCCCCTTTCTTGATAAGATTACCCCCCCCACCATTTCAACAGCGCTAAAATAATCTTTAGGACAGTTAATCCAAAGTCTATCTTCTTGAAGGATCCTTATTAATACTCTTGTAAGCTTGGCAGGGCTTGGAGCTGTCTCCCCAATATTTCACAACCTCCCCTCCTGGAAAACACATCCCACGTTCTTAAAATAGAATTGAATTTTTGGCTGAAGTTGGTGGGTTGAACTCACGGCACCAAGCAGGCAGGGGGACCCCAGGCAAGACTCTGGCTCTGGGCTTTTCCCAGAGACGGAGACGCACAAGGGCTGCCAGAGGGGCCTGAGCTGCCTGCGCTCTCCTAATGGCTATCACGTCCCAGAAGCCTCGCCATTGAGTCTTATACCAGGGGAACATGTAGCACCTGCTGGAGCCGATAAGAGCCCCTCACTGGTTAAAGAGAAGTTGCTGGAAGCAAATTGATTATGGTGTGGGGATGGGAACCAACCATGATGGAGTCTGAGATGTGAACAGCCAATATGCAACATTCGCCAATAGCCTCAGAGGAAATGAGCTTCTTTTTCATTGGAGCGGACGTGAACTTTACCTAAGACTCCTGAGCACCCAGAAAATGTCTCCTTGATAGTCTTTTCTACAACCAACATTTCCAGGTCTTTCTCCTTTGCCTTCTCCTCAGAGTCACATCTTCACACATGCCTTCAGACACACAGGCAGGCACACAATCATGCACAATACATGCATACATGCAGGTTTCAATCACCTCTCTTCAAAACCCAGTTCTTGCAAGCGCTCGTTGTTAGCGAAAGAACAGAAAATTCTCAGCTCCCACAATCATCCTCATCTGGCCGGGGCCTACTGGCTGCCAGGTTTTGTGGAAGCCAATGCCAGGAGCCTTTGTGAGTTGCAGTCTTGTACTAATTCTGGGCTGTGGACCCTTCCCAGTTGAATGCCAGGGGTGGCTGAGGCTGGTACCCTGCCTTCATTTGCTGCCTGCATCCTCTATCCAGTGCCTCCCATTTCTGCCTGGGGCCATATTCCCCAGGGGCTTCTGCTGCTGTGTCTCTGAGCAAGGCTCTCAGTCTCTTTGCACCTGACAGGCAACTGCATCTCACCTCCCCCCAGCACTCATTCACCGGGCATTGCACGTGCCAGATTCTGAGCTGGGGACGTGTGCTGAGGCTGAGGGTTAAAGAGCAATATGCTTGCTCTCGGATCCACAGCTCCTCAGGATGGAGCTTGTGCCATCCCTTCCTTCTTCATGGAACAGCTGTACTGTCTTTCTCCCCTACCCTTGTGAAGGC
Source organism: Uropsilus gracilis (assembly GCA_004024945.1). Taxonomy (NCBI): domain Eukaryota; kingdom Metazoa; phylum Chordata; class Mammalia; order Eulipotyphla; family Talpidae; genus Uropsilus; species Uropsilus gracilis. Next base: position 145,818 of record PVHY01001554.1, on the reverse strand, counting down.
AGCTACTTCTTAAGAATTCCTGCTCTTTCCACTGCTACAAACCAACAGTGTTTCTGTTGTCAACACAGTGAGTGACACAGTGTTTCTTCATAGGAGGAGATGCCCACCACCACAGGCCATCCCTGGGTGTACCCATGATGGCTCCTACTCCCTTCCTCACGCCCATCACCACCAGCGCTAAGCTTGCAACCTCCGAAAGGTCTCCCCAGCCAGGTCCTCTCTGTATCTACCACACCCTCAGCCAGGTCGGTGCCGGACAACCAGCTCCTGGATATACAGTGACAACCGGATACAAATGCCCCACATGCCGATGGTGTCAGTTTCCCACCGAAGGCACCTCTGACACACAGCAGGTCTGGAGGTGGCCGCCCCTGGGCACACCTGCCTTGCTTTCCCACCCCTGGCCACCCAGAAAGGGGTGGGAGCCTTTTCCAGACACAGGGAGATGAGAGCTGAGCTTCTGGAGGAGGCAGAATCCGCCCACCTGCCTGGACCTGGGGCTGGGGCCGGGGGGGGGGGTGCCCTCTTCCCTGTAGGCTGTTCAGTGCCCTGACCAGGCCCTGTTCCGCAGCTGCAGGGCAGGTTCACCAGCCAGGACTTCAGGAGGTGAGAACATGGTGGGGAGAAGCAGGTACACGCCCTGTCCGTGCACACTCATGCCAAGCTGTGCTGGTGGGAGGTAGCCCAACCCAGGTACATGATGCCCCCCAACTCCCAGCATGTGGGCCCAGATGGGGTGTCTTATCCCATCCCAGTGTAATGACGGCAAGACTGGAGTTACAGGAATGTAGTGCCGAACGCCACCCTGGCTGCTGCTCCTGAAACAGGAACCAGCCACTTAAGCTATTCGTGAGGCTTCAGTTACATAAAGGTTTGATGGCGCACAGAGGTGGTGATGTGGCTACTGCGAATGGCTGCATGTGCTGGCTCCACCAAGACACAAGGATCACCAGTGACGAATCCCAGGTTCATGACCTGTTTCTTGCAGATTTTTGTTCCAAGACCTAAGACCTAGGGAGCCAAAGAAGCCACTGCCAGCCTGCTGGGAGGATGATTTGGAGGCTGCTCTGATGAGATGGTCTTCCCACCAAGAATTAGCACTGGGGTGAGCTGTAGGATACCCCAATTCCCTTGCCCAGGCTCCAATGTGTGTTCTGGAAGGAACCAAAAGCTTTTTACAAACTGCCTTTTGAGTGCTATCTGAACCAAGTGGGATGGGATAAGGCCAGATGTCATGGCCCACAGGCATGGCTGGGTTGGGGGTGAGAGGGAACCAGGCTGAGAAGGCCTGTACATGCCTCCACACTCGCAGCCCTCCTTCCTCCACATGTCACCTGTGCCTACACGACCACCTGGGGAACGGGGAGTCAGGAGGCTGTTGCCTGCCATCCCTTCCTTTCCCAGTCTGCCCTGTCTCAGAAGCGTGAGCTGATTAGCTCATCGAACCAGGTTTCAAGGAAGTGATGGTGGTATTGGATCCGGCAGCTTATTAACAGAGGTATTTGAGGAAAAAAGACCTCACAGGAAGTTCAGTGCGCACCAGGACGCTTCTCTGATGGGCTGCCAGTGTTCTGAGGCCACACCCTGCTGAAGAATCTCCTAAAAGAAAAAAATGGTCTTGTTTGTCAGACCACTTGCTCAAGTGTCCTTTAAGCGCTCAGGGTGCAGATCTGACAGAGGCCGGGGCAAAGCCAGCCATGGTTCCTATTCTTTGGATGCTGTCAGCCAAAGGGGAGGGTTCAGATGGCCACTAAACAGTTACCCAGAACAATTCAATGTGGTACCTCAAATGAGCATAGGGGAGCAAGCCACGCCTCTTAAAGGAGATATGGACACTCAGGAGAGGTTCCAGCAGCAAGGGGTGGTGGGGGGGGTAGGGGGAGGGGGACAGGGCAAGTTGAGGAACTGTTTCCACATGGGACAGCAGCAAAGCAGAATAACCTCCCTGAGAGGAGAAAACCATGGGCTATGGGGCTGCCATCTTGATATTTGAGGACTCATTATTCATGGGGTTGGGGGTGGTGGGAAGGGTAGAGCTATTGTGAGATTGTGAGTGGGACCAGAAGGAAGAACATGGGCAGTGGGTGGAAGTTGTGGGGGTGACTTTCAGATCCACATAAGGAACTCCTGACTCCCAGCTCCTGGAACGAATGCCTTCCAGGGAACTGCCCTGAAAGTGGGACGGTTTTTGTCTCTATCGTCCCTCTGTATCCTGCTTGTAATCAGCTCCATGAGAAAGCTGATTCATATGATTTTAATTGATCTCTCCATCTTTTTGACCCCCTTCACCTCCATTCTGCTGCATGCTGTGCCCCTGTTTCAGTCCTCTAGGAGAATATCACCTGGCCTTGCCTCCAGCAAGCCTCCCAAGAGCCCTTGGGCCTCCCCAGAGCTCTGGGGAATGGTTGAAAGTATGGACTTTGGAGCAAGACAAACAGGAGATGGATCTTAGGGCCCCTGATAATGTGGCTCTGAGAAAATGGCTTCTCTGAGCCTGTTCCCTCATCTGCAGAGTAGGGCTTCATACAACCTGTGGGACACTCAAAGAGACCATACAGGGGTCCCCACACATTCCGGGTAAATACATTCATTTTTCTGATATGGCAATTACCCAATTTGGTAGAAATATCTTACCTAGCAGCTGGGAGTTTGGGGACCCAACCTTGGAAGATCAGGTAGAGTAACTTTAGCCTTTTCAGCTAAAGTGCTGTAAGGCATTTGCATCAAGTCTCAGACCAGAGGTGAGGTGTGTTCTAAGGAGGTGAGGAAGGAAGGCTTGCATGGCCCTAGATGGCGGCCATATCCAACCAGAAGGGAAGACTGAAATATCTGCCAGCCCGTTCAGCATTGCTCTGGAGCTGTTCTGGTCACAGAGTCAGGCGTGTGACTCTTTTCCCAACACCCTGTTCTGTGTCAGTGACCCATGAGTTGGAAGTCAGCCAGGGTGGCAACACCAACACCATGGAAATGGGCAAAAACTCCCAGTGAGGGTTCCTTCACCCCCCCAGACCTACTATTGTAAACATTCTCTAGCACACCATTGCCTTGAACAGAAGGACAAACACCCAAATCCCCAGACTTCACTTTGCAAATCTGTGTGCTCCATGGTGCCTCAAACGCTACCTCCAGGGTGTCTTCATCTGTCTCATGCTGCTTTATAGGAGGATCTCGCCTGGCAGAGTGGGCACCTGGGATCTGGGTGCCTCTGCTATGTCCTCATTAGAGGAGCAGAGGGTGCCTGCCCAGTCATCACTTATCCTCACATTAGCAACATCTTTGGAAAGTGCTCAAAGCCCCTCATCTGGGTATGCGCAGGAAGAAGATAGGACTTGCTGGGGGCTGGGAACCAGGCATCATCTCCAAAGCCAGGAGCTGGAGCCTCTCAGTAGTGTGCTCTTCCCCTTCCAGGGACCAGCGAGGACAGCCTGGTGAGGTGCTGCAGTTTGATTAGTAATAAGAACATAGCAGCTTAACCTCTAACATTTAGCACTCTCGCTGGATCGAATTACTGATCTCTATCTGGGTGAGCCATGCTAGCCGCTGCCTGGAACCTTACACCTCTCTAAAAGCTGTCAGCCTCTGTCACTGATTCTGCACAATGGAGCCCATGGCTATTTTTAAAGGACTGTGTCACCTTTCAAGAGAAATTGTGTCTGAACGAAAGATTGACTTTTTTTATTTTGCTTGTTTTAGATGTGTTCAGTGGGCATTCATCTCCCAAGGTGAAGCTGGGTGCTTCACTTCCCACAGGTTGGCATGGTCTCAATTTTTTTGTTTTAGGCGAAACATGAAGGAATTGAGAAAAAAGCTAACCATTGCCAAATGCCCACGTGATCTGTAGGAAGAAAGGAATGGAATAGGTGGGACAATGATTCTGTAATTATTAGGTGATAGTTCTTGACTGAAATAATCATTTTGTTTAGTTTTTCCCGAAATTCTGCAAAAGAGGGGTCGTTCATCCCTTTTGCAGCTGATTGGAACTAGGAGGCTGGATTCTGGCCTCAAATGCCCTGGGCTTATGATTTTGGCTTGACCTGGAGTCTACTTCCCAGCTGTGACCTTGGGCCTCAGTTTTCACATCCTCAAAATGGTGATACTAACAGCGCTTAAGAGTTAATCCACTACTGTATTTAGACAAGTACCTTTAACAGAGTAAGTGGCTCATAAAATGTGGGCTTGTCCTGTTTGTTTTGGACTGCAGGGTGTAATGGTGATTACATTTCAATCTCGTTACTAAAGTCATCGGTCAATTAATGCTCACACATGCCTTGTAACGTGAATTCTCTTCATTCTCAAAGGGAGATAACCGTACTAGTTTTGATGGTTCTTTTGTTTTTGTTTTAGGAGGATCACACTGAGATCCTTCATGTCAAATGTTTGACTCAGCACCCAAGGCACAGAAAGTCCTCAGAACAAGGCAGAGATTTATGAGTCATCATCAGAAATGGTCTTATTGTGAAGAAGTGGGGATTTAGAAAGTTTTGCGTGAACTATGGGCATAAAAATGAACTATGGCAAGGTGAAAGCAAGCAGAATGTTCTGGAAGACTTGCCAATGGCAGATGAGGTGGTCTAGTGGGATAGCGTTTAGACTATAAACCCAAAGATAAAATTCCAGACTGCATGCCATTAAGTTCTACTTTTTAAAGAAAGTGAAACCCTCCTTTGTGCATTATGCATTTGTGGGTATAGACTTGCCATGGAAACATGTGGTGTTGCACCCCCCCATCAGAGCAAGCTCCTTTGAAAGACATGGCTGAAAGTCTATGCTTGCATGTGTATGTTTTAAGTCAAAATATAATATTTGTTATATACTGGGGTGTCAGTACTTAGAATTCCCTGTTCTAACAGTCTTTCATCATGATTAGCCATTCAACTTACAGTTCAACAACTAAGGGTAACTTGTGCTCTTCAGTAAACTCATTCCATCTTTAAGAATGATCCCCACATCTTCCAATACCAACCAATTTGGATTCTTAAACAGGAGGGAACTTGTGGGAAGGTGAGGGGAACATTGAGTTCACCCAGACATTTATTCACTTCTATATCATTAGAAAGCTTCAAACTCAAGACGAAATAGTGTAGATTCAAAGATGAATAAGGGAGGGAAGATCCTTGACCTTGGGTATCTTTCAGTCCTGTTGAGGAGACATATGACAGTGCAGAGATATTGCTGATTAAGTCTGAAAAAGTGGTCTTCTGCGTGGAATGGCTGAGGCAAGACTTCAAAATAAAGAGTTGGGAGACAGGTTGTAAGGACTGGCTAGGAGCCCACTAGACGGAAGGGTATCTAAACAAGGGGACAAAGAAAAAATATACCTGGTGGGTTAAAGGGTATGATCTTTGGGAGGATGAAAAGAGTTAGGCACAGTTCAGTGACAGGTTGTAGGCCTGGAGGCATGGGGGAGCTCTATGAGTGATTACTGGAAGTGAGGGTGGAGGAAGTCATCTGAAGTTCTATATGCCTTAACAGGGACTTGGCATCCCTAAGAGGGAGTTCTAGGTAAAGTTTAAGCACAGCAGTCATCATCTTTAGAAGACAGATCCAAGAACAGGGATGAAGAAGAGAACTCACGGAGGGAAGAATAATGGTGAGCGGGATGAGAAACAGAATTGAAGTAATGAGTCTTGGTTGAAAGAGTTAGATCATGAGTTCCTTCTTGGGCACAATCTGCACTGGGTAAATGACCAGAGGGAGACATTTAGAGACATTCAGTCATCTTGGGTAGGTGGCAGAGATATCTGCTGAACTCCAGAGGATTAGACTTCAGAGAGGGGATAAAGAAGAGTTCTGTTCTTAGTGTGCATGAGGTCAAAGGCTGAGATCAAAGATATCAGAAAGGGAACCCATACTATTCGGCAAAAAGTTGGGATGTTTCAAAGGAAACAGTATCCTGGTGTCATTTTCCAAAGCCCGTGAGTGTAAAAGCCAAGCTGGGAGTGTTTGTTCACAGTCGGAAGTGCTCTAAGTGTCCTAGTAGGGGACCCTTGAATCGCTGCCCCATGCCCAGAGAGTCTTTCCTCACCAGCGCCATGAAGGAGCAGAACACTGCATGTGTAAAGTCAAAGAGGAAGCCAATCTAAAGTCTTCCACAGATATACCAAAGATCTCCCAAAAGACACATTCTCCCGGAAGGGAGCCTTCTCTCCTCACGCTCTGAATCGGTGAGGTGCCCTGTCAACACTGCCATGCTCTTCATATGACATTTAGTCATTGTCATTTGAATTTTCTGTGTGTGTTTACTTGATGACTGGCTGGACTCCTCAATAGAAAGCACAATCTCAGAGGCCAGAGACATGGTTACTCCTGGACTCTAGGACAGTGCCTGGTGTGGAGTGGCAGCTTGGTAAGTAGCTGTTTAGGAAATGACTTGGCTTGTCTCCTGGCTCCTGGGGCTGGCCATCAGTCTTTTTTGGTGATGTGACTTGATCTCCCCGGGCTCATTCACATGTCTGCAGGCTGATTGGGATCTGGCTGCTCTAATCTAGATGACTTGGGACCAAAATGTCTATTTCTCTATTTTCAAATATAGTACCCAGGTACTGGTAAACCGCCTGACTTTTGGTGAGGTGTGTGCATGCTCCTTCAAGCATATGCTGTTCCACCCCAGAACTTGAGAGCTTTTCAGGACAACACCTGGCCTGGGTTTAGGGCCTCATTAGCCTGTGCTGACTTGACCTGATGGGGCTTAATGATTCTTTCATCAATTGCGGTCTGATCTATTCAGCTGAGGCCACTTTTTAATGATGCACATTTCCACAAACCCATGTTTCATTTTGCAGTCACCTCTTCATCCTGACTTCTCTGTAAAAGCATTGAAGGTTCTGCTGTGTTTTCCCTTCAGCAAAACAAATATTTCCTTAACTGTCGCTCTGAACACCCCTGGTTTACCAGCTGTCATTCTTGCGGTGGCAAGTTTTTCCCGAGCCTGAAAATAGTATGAGGATGTTTGAAACGTAAGTAAATTCACTGTGAGAGAGTCAACCTTTGTAAAATAACTGCAGGGCAGAATCTCAGAGTACTAAGCATCTTTTGAAAACTTAGGGAGAAAACAGTAGTGAAGAGCACAGGCAGCGCAGTGTCTAGCAGAAGAAGTGACTTTGCCTGCTTTCATGTCTCAAGTCGACCTCATAATCGATTGTGTGACGTTGGGTCAGTTACAGACTTTCTAGGTCTCAGTGGCTCTAGCAGTAACACTGGATGATTAATAATAATAACAGCAACAAAATACAGACTCATGTCACAGAATGATATTTTGCTTAACAGCAGTGGCCCGGATATAGAGCTTCGGTAGGCAGCTATGTAGGTTAATTCTATGATGGCATAATGAAATCACCTGAAAATGAGACCACCCAAATATGCCCTAATATAAAATGTGGTGTACAATCAGGATCTCCATACATATTGAGTTTCGCTGGCCACCGTGACACATGGGAAAGTCTACCTTCCTAAGCATTAAACTTAGGTACAACCATGTGACTTACTTTCATTGATGAAATGTGAACACCAGTAACTGAGGCTATTTAATGATGGAAATTCTGAGAACTGGGATGGTCAAAGGATGGTCTTAGACTTTCAGAAAATCAGTCAGAGGATGGGGCTCTGGACTGAGGAAGATATGAAGCCAGTGACACCCACTGACCTGACACAAGTCACACGAGCAAGAGAAACCTATGTTGATGTAAGCCTCGGAGATCTGGGAGTTTTCGTTGCTGCACAGTCTGACTCAAACAGACTCTTCCCAAGACTGAGATCAGGCAGAGAAAGAACTTGTCGTGGTGCCTAGTCAACAGTGAGTGCTCCCTAAGTGTCACCTGCCATTGTTATTACTCGCCACGAACATGCTGCGAACGACTCAAGAACATCCTCCCCCCAAACTGTCGTTTGTTCTTCTCTGCACTGTGGTTCTTCTTGAGACACAAAGATCAGCCACACAGAGATCAGAATCTTCCTCGCTTTGAATAAGGGTTCTCCTCCTCCTAAAATAGGTTTCTGCTGTCAGTTCTGTGGATGCTTAACTTTGCTGAACACCCATTTCCTGGGGGAAGTTTGCTCCCAGCCTGCCTGTCAAATAATAGCCATGTTATTGATCCGTTGTGCCGGGTCTTCTAGCAGCGGACCCGTCGCAGCCACTGTGGGACAACCCTGCCTGCCCTGGTTGGAAGATGGCAACTCTCACCTGTAGGGCTGAGGGAGCCAGAGCGCCAGACAGACATGAAGTTTCTTGTCACAACCAAGACAGATTTGTTGAAGCCAAATTAGGGCCTTGGGGTGTCTTGTTGTACCCCCAAGGGGCTTCCAGTAAAGGTTTACCCTACTGCTTGTGGGGAAATCTGAAAGCGAATAAATCTGATCTCTGTAGAGACAGGACAGTTAAATGGTGGTCCACACTTGAGCAAGGAGGAGGGGGAGGAGGGTTACACACCTTGCGCCCCTCAGCAAGGCGGGCACACTTCCTCATCTCATGGGACGCCGACTCCCTGATCAGAGTGAGTTTGGCCACCCTGATGGTAAGGTCTTTTCCCGCACTGACTCCACAGGTAAACTCACCGCCTCCTGACTAACTCTGCTTGAGATGGAATACCAAGGTACACTGCTGTCACCAATAAGGAAACTGGGGGCTGAAAGGGGTAAAGCGGTACAAGGTCACCCAAAGAGTGACCAGCAGAGTTACGGTTCCAGACTAAGTTTTTCAACCTCAAAAGCCACACTGTGTCCAGCTTTGACTTCTCCCAGCTTTCCCGATTATAATAATCATTTGGGAGCTTGTGAAAGAAAACAAACACCAAACCTCCGGCTCCTCTTCAGAGATTCTGATTCAGGACTTCCTGAGGCAGGGCCAGGAATCTGGCTGTGAAGAGTTCTGTGGTGACTCTCACCCTTGGAGGAGTGGGGGTGTGACTGACAGCGGATGGCTTCCCAAGAGGAGGACCTGTGTGGTCAGTCACATAGGCCTATGGCTGCAGGACCTAGGGTGTGGCTTCACACCCTGCTGCTACTGTCCTGATGTCCCTAATATTTTTAGCTCTGAATACATGTTCTGTGACCACCTGTCTGCACCACCCTGTCTTTCTAGCCAGCATTGAGGCCCCAGGAGTGCAGAGTTGGGTGGGGCACCAGGTGTGGGATTTCGACGAGACTCAAAGCAAGAAGCAGGCAAGAGTGTTGACCTAGAACTGAATACCCGGTGGTAACCTGGGAGGCCACGCTTCCCACATTTCACCCCCTTTGAACTCAGAGAAGAAGCAGTGGCCTTCCAAGACACAGAACCTGTGCTTCCTGACCCTTGTCCCTGCCTTAGACCCGCACCTCTGCTGGAGACAATGGCAGAGAAGGAAAGACAAGGGCGGAACACCCACCTCTCCTTTTTTCCCCTCTCCTTTCAGTCCTTCCCCGGCCATCAGCAAGCCAAGTACTTCTACTTCCTATCAAGACGTGGGAGAACAGAGTTAACTGGTGCGGCCTTTCTGTTATCCTAATAAGAAAAAGTCCACCCATACATATAAGCTACACGAGAGACAAACATAGGTAAGTTAATGTTCTCATACTTGCATTTAAAAAGTTGTATTGAATGGTGTAAAGGCAAATATTAAGACTCATGCTATTCAATAAAAATCTTAATTTTTCACTACTAGAATGACAGTAAATAGCAAATGGAAAATGCCCTTTGAGCAAGAGACCATGGAAAAAAGGAACAGGCTTTTATAGGGTGATACCATTAATAATACATATATTTTCCTGCTTGCTGTATAAATACCCCATATTTCCACTTGGGGCCCTGAAAATTACGTAGCCAGTTCTTTGGATGAAAATATTTAGATGAATACTTGCTATTTCTTTATTATTTTTGCTTAAGTTTCTGTTTTGATTAAGGTATTTCACCTAGATCCATTTTGGAAATGAAGTCAGCCTCAACAGATAAGTTGGGCTGCAGGGGCTGGGGGAATGAATCCTATTTCAGTCTCTAGAAAACCAGGCAGATGGTGTTTTCACCAATATTTAAAGGAAAAACGTTCCATAAAAGAAGTTTTGGGAACCTTATCTCAGACTTTAATTAGAAGCTTAGCCTCCAAGTTCAAGGTAAGGATGCCACGCTGGGAAGAAGCAGGAAAGCAGAGTCTTCTCATTGAAATGGTGCAGTGCTAGTGCCACTGCCCTGGAAGGGAAAAGAAGGAACCTGTGCTGTCCCCACAGATGAACCCCTGGCCCACACTCACGCTTATCAGCTGTCACCAGGGACCAGTCTTTCCCTCTCTGAGCCCTGGCATCCTCGCCAGTGTCCAGAGCAGGCCCATGCGTCTCTTGGGCTGCTTTCACGACTCAAAAGTTGTGCGAAGTATCGCTACTCGCGCCCCGACATACAGGTCTGAAGACCCAACATCCAGGTCTGGGGCGGCTCCTCTCATGCAGGTGATTCTTTACCGTGACCCCAGAAAACAGCGGGGTGAGATGGAGGGGTTGCTTTGCACCCTTGCAAAGCTGATAAACCAAGGAAGGAAGGGAAGAAGAGGTGAGGGGGGGTAGAGAGTAGAGGGAGGGGGCTGAGAAGGAAGGAGGGAAGAGAGAGGGAGGAAGGGAGCTCTTTGGCTCAAAAAAAAAATATCCAAATCTAAGTGCAATTACTATTGCTTAAAACAGTTTTAGACGCCTGACTTTTGTCAAGCATGTTGGCTTCCCACTCTTCTAAAGGCAAGCAAGGGAAAGTATATTCCATGTGCTTTCAACCGCAGGAAGGGCTCATCACCTGCAATGACCCCCTTGAGCGTCGTAGAAAGGCAACGTCCAGGACTCCTCTTCGGCTGCTGCTCAGCCTCCCCATCTACAAAATGGACCTGCTGCGCTCAAAGGCCCGTGTCGCGGAGATGGTGTGAGGGGCCAAGGAAAAGGTGCCCTTGTGTTGAAACCGACCCAAAGCCTTCATCAGGGCACCGCTGGTTCCTCTTCCATAGGTTGGCGCCTTCGTGACGTCACATCTCAGACCCGCCCTCTTCCGGTCAGCAAGCACAGATGACGGAACCCAGGCTGCCTACACGCTGGTGTGGAAGCTCTCTGGAGCTGGGGAGCTGATACTTGGCGCGGGACTTGCTGGAGAACGGCCTCTGGCTCTCCATCAGGGCCTCCCTGACCCTGTGGAAAGTATGGGGTAAAATGGCCAATGCAACTTCCTGTACACACACCAGCATCTTCATGGCGATGGACTGTCACCCCACTCGCATGTGCCATTTCTACTGAGAACATGGGCTTCCCTGCCTTGCAGGTGCAGCGCCATGCTCGGGAACTCCATGGGCTCGCACCACAGCCCATTCTCACCTCTGTGAGCAGTGGCTCCAGTCCTACATGCAGGGGCTCCAGGGAGGTCAGGAAGCTGTAGAACAGTGGCTCTGGAACCTTCCAGGGAGGAAGGGGCTGCTGTAGGTCTTTGCTGTCTGAGAAGGTAGCCATATAGCGGCTGCGCACCTGAAGTGTGACCAAGGGTGTAGTTTCATTTCATTCTAGTTAGTTGAAGTCCATGTGCAGTCACATGTGTCCTCTGTGACTACCGTATAGGACAGCACAGACCTGCTTTCACACCATGTTGGCAACGTCCCTGTAAAACCACATTTTTCTTAGGGTCCTTGAGCTCTTGTGTTCCTTGCCAGCGTCTAAGTGCTTTCAGAAGAGGAAATATTTGGCCAGACACTAGACTAGGCCAATCCATCATGCTCTGTGCCACCATACACTTCATCTGTCCCAACAGTGGCAAGAGCAGAGAGGGCCTGGCCACACACTCCCTGCAGGCTGGCTCCCAGGCTGGAGTCTTCCCAACCTGCCTTTGCTCCCTGCTCCCCAGAGAGGTGGAGGAGGGGGTCCCTGGCTCCATGTTGGGACTCAGTTAAGAGCCAAGCTGAATCCCAGTTACCTGGGAGCTGCTGCTTTCATCACTCTGAAGCTTGTTTCTTAACAACACCTAAAGAAACCGCAACCCCATATCTTTAGGCTCCAGGTTTTATCTGTTTAGCAACATCTTTAAAGTCTCCTGATGTGGGACTTCATGGTTCCTGTTATGCTTAGGTGTCATCAACTCCCTTTGCCTTCCCTCTGCTCACTCAAGCCATAGTAGCTAGCTGGTATTTCTGGTAGATGACATTCAAGCTCCTGCCTCAGGACCTTTGGACATGTATTTCTGATCGTCACATGACTCATTCCTCAGTTCCCGAGTCTTTGCTCATATGTCAACTTTCCAGACCAGCCTTCCTTGAACTTCCCCTCGATTTAAAATCAGAACCTCACCTCTGACATCTGACCCCATTTTCTGCTTTCCATTTCTCCATTTGTCACCTTGCTTTTAATGCATTTCTTGGTTGGTTGGTTTCTTGTGAGTCTCCCCTACAGAGGACTGGGAGCTTTACCTGCCTTTTTTTTTCCTGTTATGCAGGAACGCACCTAAAACAGTGTTGGACTCTTAGTAGGAGCTCAAGGACTGTTTGCTGGATCCATGAATTTTTTAATTTAATCCTCATTATCAGCTCTTCTTTGTTTTACAAACAAGGCAACCAGAAAGAGAGAAGCTGCCTGCCTGAAGGGCCAGAAGGGCCACAGCTAGTTAGTAAGGAGACTTCCCCAGTCCCTTCAACAAACACTTTCTGAGCCTTCCCTCTCCACTGGACTCTGGGAGGTGGGGATGGACAAGACAGACAAGTGCCCTGTCTGTACAGAAGCGACAGTCTGGTGAGTCCAGGGACTCCCCGGAGTCAAATTCCTGCCTGTCTCCTCCCAAGGTTATATTCTTCTACTGCATGACACTGTTGGCTATGGTGAGGCAGACATCGCTATATCCGAGAAGATGAGCTCTGCTGCACTGGAAGGTAGAAGGATGCTCTATCCCAAATTCTGGGTGTAGTGCCATGATGTTTAGTGCCTCGGTGACGGTGCAGATCCTTCCTTTTCTTTATCTTCCTGCCATGGCTCTGGGTTGCTCACACCCCAAACTTGAATCTTTACAGATGGAAGTGACTTCACAGAAGCCATAACCCAGCCTCTCACTGACATTTGGAAAAATACTCGTTCAGAAAGCAGCCCAAAGTCTAAGGTCAGAGGGCAAACTGACAAATCCCAGTCACTGCAATTGCTTGCACCCTCCATGATGGATTTGAGGCTGGGAAGGCAGCGGCACCCAGCTAATCTCACATCATGAAAACCTTGGACAAGAGCAGATTGCTATGACCTAAGCCCAGCTGGAGTGAAGCAATAACTTGAAAGGAAACTGAAGTTCAGCAAATGCCGGGCCTCCAAATCCTCAAAGATGGCCTCCTCCATAGGCGACCTCTCCCGACACTCTGCAGCTGTCCTCTTATTGGCACTTACTAGAAATGGCACGGGGGTGACTCAGTCAGGAGCCCAAAATAAAACGCTGATAAGAGGAGCTTGACTCACCCACAAGAGTAGATACTGGGTCAACCAGTGAAGATGTAGCAGTCTCTCTCCTCCAAAGCTTCCTTCTGCAGTGGGCTACCCCAGCAAAAGCCCTTGGTAACTTCTGAGGCAGGAGGAGTGGCATTGAGACTTTCTCTTGGGGTGGCATTGAGACTTTCTCTCAGGGTGGCAAACAGGTGAAGGCATGACATGGAAAGGTGGTTGGTTTGGGCATCCTTCCTCTTTAGATTGAGATTGGGGCCTGCCTGCTGACAGTCACAGTGGTCAAGGAGAGATAAGCAACAAGCTAATGTCAGGAACCTGAAGCCCATAAGATTCCTGAGTTCTGGAGCACCAGCAGATTGGATGGGCCACTGGCAACATCACTTCCAGATACACAGGACTCCTGAGTAGATCTCACCCCATCCACACAGACACTTGCCTAATGACCATCAAGCCATTCTTATGTCCCTTGCAAGACCCTGTATCTGTCTTGCTTGGAGACAGGAGCATCAATAAGGAGCCAAAACAAAGCAGGGCAATGTCTTACCTATGCTGGAAAGACAGATCCATCTTTTCAGGGTCTTAGGGTAACATGGCAGGGGGACATCCTCCTCCCACATTCACTCTATCAGTGACTTAAGGTTTCTGTTTCTGGCTTTTTAGATATGTGTATATGTATTTTTCTTACATTGCTGTATACGCCAAAGTTCTCCCACCACCATATTCCCCGTGAACAGTCAACCTGACCCCATTCTGTTTCTGTTTTTCCAACAGCATAGAGCAACATCACCATTTTTCTGTTATTGCCCCTCACTAATTTGTGTCAATGGCTAAAATATACTCTAGGATACTTCTACCCAGTTCCACTCCTGCCCCATAATTCAGCATCTGTAGCAGCCATTGTTGTCTTTCTACATCAATGCATCACAGTCCCCAAGTCCCCCTTTAATGATTCCCACTTATTCTGAGTATCTGCTGCTCTGTGACAGCCCACCTCAAGACACTGTGGTGTAACACAGCCACCATCTTACTCAGCCCTCACTCAGTGGGGTCAAGAATTCAGACAGGGCATGAAGGTCTTTTGAGAGTCAACTAAGGTCACTCACAGCGGGCAGACAGCCTGACTTGAAGGGTCAAAGATGGCCTCCTCATATTGTGTGGTGCCACTGGAGGTGACCAAGGGTGGGCCTCAGATGGGACTGTTGACTGGAATGCCTGTAGTGGCCACTACAGTATCAAGGTCTCAGGATCATGAGGCAGCTTATGTAGTTGCTAAGGGCTCCCAGGGAGTGCTTCAAGACACAGAATGCTGCTGCTCCTCCCTTGAGGTTTCTCCCAGATTGCCTGAGTCAGAGTCAGAAAGTCTGACAGACCCAAGGGGAGTGGACACAGATGCCTCTTCTCTACAATGAGAAGGATGTCCAAGAATATGTGTGTGGTCATCTTCATTTTGCCACACAATCACACTCAGAAAGACATCTATATTTAACTAGGCAATAAGACCCCTGTGATCTAGCCCTCAGCTTACCCTCTTCCCCCCCAAATGACCCTTTAGCCACATTGGGCTCTACCATGTTCTACAAATACACTGAACTCTTACTTCTCTGCCCAGAAACTTCACATGTTCTTTCCCTCCATCAAAGTGCCCACCCTGACCTGAGGAGAGGTTCCTCCTCATCTGTCAGGTATCAGTTCATGCTTACCTCCTTTTATCCATCATCCTCCCGAGCAGCTTCTCATGAATCCCTGAGTTTGGCCCATTACCAGTCATGCAACTAGACTAGAAGGTTCTAGAAGGCCAATAGTTTCCCTTTAGAAAATGCAAGAAATAACTACTATGTGACTCTCCACAGAGAGAACACATCTGTTCCTGGACAGAGATGAGTTTTAAATACTGCCTATTGGTATCCTATTAACCAACCCTCCCAATTAAAATTTTTACTTTTTTCATCTTTAAATATGAACATGCAACATCCACCCTATCGTGTTGTTATCAAATGTGATAAGACACATATAAAATCATACGGAGTTGCCTGGTCATGGTAAAGTTTCAAGAAGTATTTCTGAAAAGAGAAAGTTTTTCTTTCAAGCACAAGCCAGTTGCAGGCTATAATTTCCTTGTTGCTAGACATCCTGGTTTGGTCTCTGCATTCCAGACGGCTTTTTTGTTTGTTTGTTTGTTTAATTTGAGAGCAGTAATCTCAGCCAGGCCACGTCAGAAAATTCGATGCAGGCTGTTCCTGTGGGGAGGATGGGGCTGGGGTATCTCAGAGTAAACAAGATTAGGAACTGTAGGAGCAAACACGTAACTGGCAAGAAAGATTTTTTAAATAATAGATGTTAAAAAATGAATCCAAACAAGAGAAATATACCCACCGAATAGGGATAAGTGTAATGTCTATCATGAACTGTGATATATGTCTGCTCAGAGACCAGCTCGACAAAAGGCCAAATTTTCTTAAAAGCATGTTAAAATATTAATAGATATCTGAAACAGTTTTCTTGCAACTGCTGCCAGTCTTCAGAACGATTACATCAGACTGGAAAGAACTCGGAGAGATGCTGTAATGCTTCAGCTCTGGCTATGGAGCGGGGCACCTGAGAACCTTCCTTGCCGGGGCAAGCTGCGGTCTGCTGGGCAAACCCCCAGCAGACTCCATCCGTGTGAACCAGAATTATTGAGAAATTTCATATTTGACCACAGGCGCTGTGATTCACTCCCTCCAGCAGGTCCTGCCATCCCTCGTGTGACCTACAAAGTTCTGTTTGGTTATACGCCAACCTCTCTTGCCTGCCTCTGCTCGCACCAGACCCCCTTTCAGTTCCTTTCGCAGAGATTTTCTTTTTAGACGCTCACAAGCAACCAGTTTCCTTCTCCTACACAACCTTTAACCTACTCCTATGTCTTCGTAGAATATTCCTTTATTCTGCTCTTAACACCTTTCACTATCTCCTCCTCATCTCACTCTCTCCTCCTCTGTGTTATATGGACCAGCTCCATCACCCCCTCTCTTCAGCTAACAACACTTCATCCAAATGGGTGGTTACAAGGTATCTCTAGCCTTTCTTACAAACTCTGTAAGGGCAAGGGGTGTGTCTCTTGGCACTCTCATTGCTTCAGCACTGTCTAGTAGAGGAAGGAACCAAGAGATAACTGAACAGATGGACCAAGTCCAGAAAAACTGCCCAACACAGTGAGAGAGTCAAGGTCATCCTCATGGTCCCAAGAACTGGGGCAGAAAGTGGGAGGGGATCCTTTGGAATGTTTCATTAACATGGTTGGTTTGATCTTCCAAGGGAATCTTTAGTCCCCTTCTCTGCGTTGGCTGTGTGAGCACAGTAAGGAAGGGGAAGAACGTAAGTTGTAGGAGATGTGCTAGATCTATGACCCAAAGGCAATTGACTGATGCTTATCTCTGAGATGCCCCCATTTTCTGCTCTCTGGGTGCTCTTTACCCACCCGTTACCCCAACCACGCTTCTGCAGAAGCCCTATTGGAGTTCACGGTGCCGCTTTCCTCCAGCTGCCCAAGCACAGACTCTCAGGGTCCTCTTGAGCTCTTGTTCTCACCTTCTGCAGCCTTCTGGTCACTCACCAGTGCTCACTCTTTCCTCTCCAGCCTCACCGCTACTTCAGATCAGGGCCCTGCATTTCACTCCTGAATTGTTGCAGTTGCTACAGCAGCCTTCTTACTCACTTCTGACAACAACCCCTACGGGTTATGTTTCTTCCAGTGACACCTGGTAATATTTCTAAGTTACAAAGCATCCGTTCAACTAGTATTTATTGATGATACTATTACAGGACAGTCACTGTGAAGGCATGGGGATATAAGACTGCTCGTGATGGCCCAGAAGAGACAGGTATGTAACCAATGGCAGAATTCCAGGGAGGGGAGGGAGGGAGTGATGCTCGCACAGAGAAATGAGCAAGTGACAGGGAAGCTGGCAGAGGTCCTTTCCTTTGCCTCTCTACTCTTTTCTTTTTTCCACTTTTCCTTTCTTCCATTGTGGTTTTGTCTGTCTCATTCATTCATTCATTCATTCATTCATTCATTCATTCATTCATTCATTCATTCATTCATTCATTCATAAAACACTATCTGGTGACAGGTCACATGGACAAGATGTGTCAGAATATGTGGGGCCAGTTAAAAAGTCCACAGTATGGAATCCTTTCTAATGGACTGAATTCTTAGTGTGCATGGGGCTACATGCCTGCATACACATGCTCACCCAGGTCCACATGCGTGTACAAAGTGTTGAGTTTCTCCAGTGCCAGACATTTACATTATCTTAAAAATTAACACCATATACCATACAGCTGGAATAGAGAAAGATCTTGGTGAGAATGTGTGGAATGCATGTAGTCATGAATATAGCAGATGAAGAAATGATTGACTGGTATGCAAGGTTGAGTATTTTCTGAAGAATCAACTGTCCACAGGTAAGTTTTGATGTTTTGAGCATAAAATCCCCTGTGAACCAAAGACTGGAACCTCTAGAGTTCCGTCTGTGTAAGAATATTCAATGGGTTGACTCTACCCAACTGTGAAGAGAGAATACCTCTTTCCCTCCTAAAATTTATGTCCTTATTCTTTAATTATTTTTTTTTGGGGGGTGTTGGTTGTTACAAGCAGAGTTGCTGGAGTTCAGAGACACAGGAAAACTCACTTTAACTTATAACCTGTGAAGCGTCACCTTTTCTCCTGCCTGCTATACTCGGTCAAGTACTTCACTCCTTCTCTGAACCCAAAATGTACTGGAAACCATGACATAATGGAGGAGAGATGAAGGTCTTCATCAGAAATTATGGAAACAAAGAAAAAAATGAGGATATATTGAATTTCATGCCAGGAATATTAGAAGTTTAGAATATTAGAATATTAGGGTTAGAAGAAATGGGAGTTGTCAGGGATTGACCCTTTAGAATGGAAAACAAGTCAATACTATTCTTTATCCAATATTTTCTGTATTCTGAGAAAAATGTCAGCAAATTTCTTTCAAAATTCTGGTGTTATCAGTGGGTAAACAGTGAGACAATAATGACTCTAAGTGTTACTGGAGACAAAAAAAGATGAAAATAAAATGGAAATGTTATTCCCCCACATGTGTAAGGATTTTGATTTAATTTAGGTTTAGTTTAGTTGACTTTGCTGCTTATTCTGTTTGCTTCTTTCCTTTAGTCTTCTTTTCTATTTTCTTTGCATCTATTACACAGGAAATAGGATAGCTTCTAATCTGGTTTGGAGTTCTTGAATCTTCTCTGCTTTTCCCTTTGACTAATGGAATTTTATTTATTTATTGCCTTACAATTTTTTCCATTGGAAAAATGATTTCCCAAAGACTGAGGAATTCTATCCCAAATATATTCCCACGAAATGTTCACATGTTTATCAAAGGCCAAGGAGTTTTGTAACTGCAATTAGAATAGCCCTCAGTTAATCCATGGTGTAATATTATAGTCATAAAATGGAACAATACAGGGTAGTGTAAATTCACATGCTATCATTAACTGCAACTACTTGGATGCTTTTCAAAAGGACAGTATGAAGAGGAGGAAGTCAATAGAAAACAGTACTTAACTTTGGATTCCAGATTGTCAAAGTCAAAACCAGATCTATTTCTTGATCTGGGGTTGGCAGGTTTATTTACCATTCAAATTCACTGCACTGTTGACTTATGACTGGAGCCCTTTCCTCTATGTGTATTATATTTCAATAACAATTTAAATGAAAAATAATCATACATTATTAAAAACAGGAAGAGTGATATGCGGAATGAAGGAATACCTATGTATCCATAATCTGACCTCCAGTCATAAGCACTATTGCTATTCGTTGATATCCTTCACGTTCTTTTACATTTTAGATGCATATATCTTGTAATCATATTATTTCAGTTGCTGGATTATGGTAAATTAAATGAGAATGCAGTTATTATCTCTTTTCTTATTGCTGTGCATTTAGATGACCATTGTTGGTATTGTGAACAGTTACTTCTAACAAGGCCTTTCCTGAATTAACATTTCTTTAGCTTAGCGTATCAGGCATGAAATTATTGGGTCAACTGATAGGCATTTTTAGATACTATTTATAAACAATCAATACCTGTTTTAATTTGGAGTCGACTAAAAATAAAATGGGGCTATCTTTCAGGACAATTGCCCTGGCTTAGTCCCATAACATAAACTTTTCCTTTTGGGGAGGCATAAGCTTTTAAAAATCTGATTCAGCTCGCAACAAAGTTAAATGATTGGTAATGATTTTAAGATAAAGAGTAATATCTCTGGATCACAGATGCTGGCATGAGAACTTAATCTTCTCAGTGAGGGCAAGTGGCCTTCAACTTGTCTGCCAAGTCCACTGCACTGGTTGAGTCTGGCGGGAGGATACCCTGAAGCTGCCCCTGGTTGCAGCAATCAATCCTGATCCATTAGTAATGCTGCCATGTTGCTGAAATGAGGGTACTGCCATGCCTTACCGTCCCTCTTCTACATCAAGACAGTACAGTTTGCTGAAATTGTGTTGTCATAGCATTTACACACAATGGTTAATGTGGGACTTCCTGGGAAAAAATATTTTTAAGATCTGGGCAGGGGCAGAAGATCTATAGCATGCATGGAGTGATTTTTGATCTGATATAAATGCAAACACACACACACAGCCTTAGCAATAACTGCCTTTAAATACAAGCACTAGCTCTACTAGCTAGTCTTCTGTGAAGTCGTACTGGGTTTCCTCTCACTTCTCAGGTACACTTTCACAAGTTTTAGCATCTCTTTACTAGGCAAATGATTTTATTTCACTGCATATAAGGAACAAGTCACTGAATAAGTGAAATCGACTCATCCCACGTACACAGAACCTTCCCCAGTTCTTCTCCCTTCACTTTCAGGGCAAAGGAAGGTGATGCAGGAAGGAAGAAGCACCTTGGGAAGAAGCACATTCTGAATAAATGTGGTGAACTCAAGACCAAAGGCTCCCAGAGGTCGAGATTTAGACCCCAGGAGCCAGGTTGTGTCACTGAGCTCAGCAAGTCTGCCTGAGCTCAGAATCCCCACTGGGACCAACAGTCCATGATGAAGCTGTTCTCAACCTCTCCAAGGGTGTGAGGAAAGCCAAAAAATACATAGTAAAATAAAGGCCTTAATTTTATTTGAAAAGCAGCATACTCTTTCCTAAGGTAGTCAAGGGATTTGTGATCAAACCTTCAAACATATAGAATACTTACCAGGCATCTATTCCTGGGCCCCAACCTAATACCTTATTTTCCTTATAAGTGATCATTGTGTTTCATCATGGTGGCCATTTCTCAAAAATCCCAGTTTCATATTAGCTAAGAGGCACTTGGGTTTTTTCCAGTAGCACTCCATTCGAAACGCCAAGTATGCTTATTATAGTATTTATTGGCTACGAGTCCTTAGTTTCCTTGTCTAGAAGATCAAGTAATATCATCTATCCTGATCAAGGGTAGTTGGAGGCATCAAGGACATGACCATGGTAACAGTAATACTACTGACAATACTAGTGGTTGATACTGGATGATTCTAAGTGCCAGCGATCATCATCTCATTTCATCTCCCACTAGCAACGTGAGAGATATTATCTCCCACATATTTAGATATAATGTATCTATACTTTATGGAGGAATAAACAGAAACTCAGAGGAATTAAAAAATGTTGTCATAGCCACCTGATTTGACTATTTCTCCTCCAGGCATTAACTGTTCTAACGTTTATTTTCATATTCATATTTTATGATGCCTGAATCCCTAGTGGTGAACTTAGAACATAAAAACTCCAAAAGTGATCTCCATGATATTTAGTAGCACATGGCTGCAGACCAATACTTTTAAATGACTCCCCATAAGCAGCACTGGCCCCATTGCACAGATGAGGAGACTGAGGCCAAAGCCCCAAAACTAATAATAAATGGCAGACTCACAAATACAATTCAAAGTCAGATATCGATCAGCCAAAGGCCTGCCATGCTTGTTCTTTAACCATCTGCATGCCAACTTCTTATTGTCCTAACAGAAGCTGCCTGTCACATCTGGAGTGGGCTGGAAGTGACCTTAACACTGGGAATCGCCATGTTCTTTCCTTTCGGCGGGGTTCATGAATGGTCTCTCCCCAAAAGCCTCCTGTCCTGGGGGCCGGATTGCTCTGCCCAACTCCTCCGCCACAAGGAGTGGCAGGACCCAAGCCCGCTCTGGCCTCCTGGAACAGAAGGCCCAGCAGCGCGCGTGCAGGCTAGCGAGGCACTCAGTAGCCAGCGGCTGCAGCTAGAGATCAATGATAAGTAGTAATCATGTACATTCGGCTGCGTGCGCCCGCTCTCCCTACGAATCACATGACTTCCTATTAACGGTATCTCTCCTCTTACCAAACCGATATTTCCTGTAAAGGGTTTAGACTAATTGTGGTTTTAACAAGGGTAACATTATGCATTTCTGTGAGAGAGAACAACCATAGGTCAGACAGTCAGACGGTCAGTCTGGAAAACAAATCCATACTCCGAATCTTTAAGGCTGATATGAAACCTAGATAAGTGTGTTTGTGATGTGGAAGTTACCCTGGGAAAATATAATGGGAGAGAAATAACTCCAGACGGAGGCTACTGCTCGGTGAGTCAGGATTTCTAAAAGGTCCAGCACCGCCTTTCTCCTGAGCTGTTTGTTTGAAAAAAGAAGCCTGGGAGGATGGGAGACCACAGACCCTAAGGGGGTGGGGGGGGCACCTGCCATTCTTGACCTAGATCTGCAGTGACTGTTACTCTCTGTGTGTTTAGGGGAGACAGGAGACCGTGACCCCTGCTGTTAATTTCCAACGAGCCTGGCGAGCAGGCTCACACAATCTCTCCTAGGAGAGATTCCTTCTTGGCTGTGTTCTTTCTCAATAGCTTGCAGCCCCGTGATCATTCTGCTCTTGAGAAAGGGGGAGGCTGCACTGGAGAACACATTCGCCCTGCCAGGCTTCTGTTTCTGCAGAGTGGATACACCGTGATTGTGCTCCAAGCTCTTGAACTCTACCTGAGCTTTGAGAAACAAAATGAAGACGGGGAGAAACAGGTTTGAACTTCCTCCCTTAACCCACATCTGGCTCAACAGCCCCCTTTTCCTGTTAAGACGTCAAACGTGATATGACAGGGTACCATTTATCACCGAGACATCCTCCGTGGCTTCCTTTTCCTTTCCCCTGTCTCCTCCACTTACTGCAGGTCAAACTAAGACATTTCTTACAGGGGAGCCTTCAACTCGGGTGACACTTTCCTGATTCAGAATCTTGTTCCAAAATGCCACAAGCAAGTCACCAGCCTAGAATATCAACATGTCAGAGGGTTTTTTTTTTTTTTTTTTTTTTTCAGACACAACTCAATCATTTGTCTTCCAACTCATCTGGGAATATCATATGGTAAACTGGTGTCTGAGTCTACGAGGGAAACTCAAAACAGCCACTGCAAACACATCTGCTTTCCTCCCCACCTCCTTTGGCTAATTGAACGGAGATTACATGGACAGATTTTTACATCAGATCCACCCAACAGAAATTTCTGCAAGGTTGGACGTGTTCCCTGTCTGGGTCATTCAACCTGGTTGTCATTAGCCACACGGGGCAACTGAGTAACTGAAGTGACCATTTCCATGGAAGAACTGAATTTTAAACTTAATTATAATTAACTTAAAAATTAGATATAAACAAATGATGTCATCTGCAGTAGAGACTGCTAGCAATGATCAGACCCTAATCTGTGCTACTGAGAAAGAAATGGTGAGATTCTGGCCTAATTGCAAGAGTATAAGGTGCAGAGAAGAAAGCAGAACAGAACAGGTAAGCAAGTCCCATGGGCATAGCTGCGCCCAGAGAGTGAGGGAGCAAACAGGTATTACTACCAAATCTTCCTCCAGCTTAGGCTCAGCTGTTTCATACAGGTGAAGATGCCCAGAGCAGGAAGGGGTCAGGGAAATATTCCTTCTAAGCATCGTTTGAAAACATCGGGAGAGTCCACCGTGGAGAAATGAAGATCCAGGAGGGACATGCATGTGTTATGCAATCAAGGAAGACTTTTCCCACTGGTGGGACTTAACCACGGACACTAGTGTCCACACAAATGTGGTTAGAATGACTGAGGCAGCGGTGCCAGGACCAGCAGGTTCAGCATGATCTGGAACATCTTTAAAGACAACCCTTTCTGCTGCCTCAGCTTAGGCCCTTGGGATGGGTCCATTCACTGTATAGGATGGGACCCAGCCACCTGGTTGCAACCAAACTTTCTGGGTGATTCTGGTGCCTGTTTGAGTTTGAGAGTCATGGTTCTAAGGTGAGACCTTACTGCTACTTGAATTCTCATCAGCAAAAACTCAGAGTCCTTCCCCAGCTTGAGATTCTGGCTATGATTCCTGGAGGATCAAGCAGGAGGAAATAAAGGAGTCAGTCCTTCCACATGAGAATGTGCCGTTTTAAAAATGCCTAGACTTGTTTGTAAAGGGTTCTAAAGAACAGAGGGAGGACCACTGTAGACAGAATGAAGAGTTGATGTTTTATCTTCAGGAAATGATAAGCCAACAATAATAGTTTTTGACACTGATGTAGTGGCACCATCAACAGAAAGCCTTCCATGATTGAAGGAAAAGAAATGACAGGCATTTTGGAGTAGGAAGTCCTGCATGTAGAAATTTGGGTCAGAAGAAGTGAAGATTTGTTCTAGTTTTTTTTTTTTGTTTGTTTGTTTGTTTGTTTTTACGTTTCTGCCTTGGAGCAATATCTGACTTGTCTTTCAGCTCTCAGATATTCACAGTTGACCCCTTTATATCCATCCATGTCACTTCCTCCCTGGAAGTAAAGATAAGTCCCAGGTTTTGGGGAATCTAAACCCATTGAAGAAGAGAATTTGGGGCCTCTAACAGTTCAGGATCAAATACTAACTTTGAAGTTGATTGTGAACTTCTGTTTCATGAATCGTAGTCTCTTTCCCACTGTTCTATTTTGTTCCTTGCTCAGCAGATGGAGTTGGGCCTGAAGCCCTTGACTGGGTACCCGGATCAGGCTGCTGGATTTTCTTTTTACTGGTTACCTTCATCAGTGAGGCAAGGTGAGCTCACCAGCTGAGGAACCCCACCCAGCCTCTGTTGAATGACACAATGACTTCTCATTGCTTTGGTTTTCTCATGTGTAAACAGAGAATCAAATATTCGCGCAGGTTGTGGGCAGCTATGATTATCACGAAGGGGACAAGGATGCTGAAACATATACCCCCTTACCTCTGTCCTTCTCTCATCTTCCCAGGTGGAGTCTGTTTTAGGTTTTTTGCTTGGAGTAAAACTGCAGAGTTCAAGAAAGCACAGCAAAATTGTCCATGAAAGGAAGTGGAAGGAGCACAGAGGATATGATCAGGACTGGAAAGAAGATGAGGAGGTAGCTAGAGTCTGCAGGGGTCAAAGGAGGAGGGTTGAGGGTTAACTGGCATGAGGAGAGAACTCTGGCAAAGTAAGGAGGTTTAAGAGGTCTGTTAGGGTGGTTGTTAAGTCATGTGTAGAATAATTCTCACCTGGCTCCCTCTTCAAATGACTTCAATCAAGACTTACATTATAGTTCAAGGATCTGAGCTCGGACAAATGTTCCCTTTGCACTAGACACTAGTGATAACCACTTCATTTGCTGGGGAGGTCAATTCAACTATTGTAGCTGCCTGAACTGCCTCTGTCCAAGGCAAATTTGTTTCCATTGTCTACTGTTCCAACTTCTGACATAAGCGTGACCCACTTGTAAAGCAGTTAAACAAATTTCTAGTTTATCGACAGCAGTGGATCCCATAAGCAACATTCTAAAGCAGCCCCATCTTATGTCTTGAGGCAGGAGAAATACTGGAGAACACACCAGTTATATTTAACCAATATGTCTGGCTGGGCTTCGCTGGGAGCACACCTTGGAAACGCAGCCAGCAGAGGTCTGCAGAGAACAGGCACAGTCAAAGACTGAAGGAGATTTACATGGATCTGCCTACAAAGATTGCTGGGCACAGGTGGGTTTTTTTCAGCTTCCCTTTCCAAAAGCATTTACTCAAATAAACATATTGAGATGAAATAATGATCATGTCACTGGTGCATAAGAAGGATAATAAGATATTAATATACAGCTCAAATAAATTCAACTCCCATTGAGGGAAATAGCTAACTTGCCAATATGTATGAATCAATTTAAGTTATAAAGGAAGCAGGGTTGCTCATTGGATTATACCAAGAACAGTGATTAACAGACTGCCAATTCTGATATGAATTTTGTCTCTGCCCAAGTGAAGGCTTAAAATTCATTTCATTTTTATGCATAAAATTCTGCTACCTATATTTTTTTTTCAATTTTAAACTCTGTATGTTCATTCTGCAAGAAAAAAAAAAAGAGGAAAGTGTTGTAACGACATGAAAAAAATCCGAACACTCTCTTCAAATATGCAAGCAGCTTGTATCCTATCCTTAAAATTGAGGCTTCTCAATTTGGTTTTCCACACCCATTTGTTGATTTCATAGGTTTTTCTTTCTTTCTTTTCTTTTCTTTTCTTTTTTTTTTTTTTTTTTTTTGAGCAGCTAATAGGTGCCTGACACTTGGCTGGGCTCTGAGGCACCAAGAAGATGAGTCTGCCCTCAGAACTGCAAGTCTAAGAAGAAAAGGAGAATAATCAGCTAGGTGAATTAGAATTGTATACATATTTGTGATTTGTATTATATGAAATTACATATTATGAATCTCAATGATGAGGAGGAATAGGGACGGGAATCAGAATAATATGGAAGTGCCAAAGATGAGGTGATCAGGGTGGCTTCTCTGTCATATGGACAATGAGACCCTTGGCACACATCACCAAACCACCTCATAGTCAAAAGAATGTAGTATTTTAGCCAGAGAGATTGTTAGAGATTATTATAAATAACCCCCCACTTGGTTGGATAAACCTCACTGTACAGAATGGGAAGAAGGTTACCCGAGGTAACCTTCTCAAAGGCACACCTCCAGAAGGTAAGAGCTAACCTAGCTTGGGAGTTGGGTAGGAGTTCAGCCTTTGGGTTGCCTTAACAGTTTCTTTCCACAGCTATAATGGTAGATTTTCCTGGAATAAATATCTGCTCCAGAAAAATCACAACGGTTGTTCTTGGTTTTGTTATTATCGTCCATGATGGTACAGAAGGTTTCCACTAACTGTTCTAGCAGCCAACACACAACAATGGTGGGACTTTCCTTTTTCTGGCCCCATGGACATGACACCCTCCCTGAACGGATACAGCCTGCTACCAGCACTTGCATTCGATGGACCAGCCCACATCTCTGCCCTTTGTATCCTCCCATCAACATGTCTACCAGATAGAAACTCATTTTAATGCACAATGGGCCAAGCCAGGCTCTCTTTTGGGTATCTATTTATATCCTTATGAGATAGATGGAAATCCAGCCTTACGATCACAACATCCACTATTAAAGGAGAAAAACAAAAACCACCAGGTCAAAGCATATGTCCCAGTGGGAAGTTATTAGTATCATCTTGATATTAGCCTAGGTCTGGCCCAGCATTTATACACGAACAGTCGATGCATGTTGGGCAAGGCAATGGTTACCCCTGCATTCTCTCTGAGGTTTTGTGTGTGTGTGTGTGTGTGTGTGTATGTGCATGCATACTTGTGTGTGTAATTTTTATTATAAGTAATGTAATACTGGGCACTTATTGATCATCTGTATATGCCCAGATCTTTGAAGAGGGCAGTCTATTTAAACAGGATATAGAGAACACACTAAAGCTCTAATGTTTATATGAAGATTATCTGCAATTTATATTAGGCTGCTGAAACTAATTGCTGCTTATATGAAATTCTGTAACTGAAATGAAACCAAATATTTAAGAATGATAAAGAAGCAGAGAAGATTGCCTTCATCATGTGAGGGTTCCATGAAGAAATTTAGGTCCAAATATTTAAGAATGGTAAAGAAGCAGAGAAGATTGCCTTCATCATGTGAGGGTTCCATGAAGAAATTTAGGTAACTTCTTATTCATTAAATTCCTTGAGGTAGGCGCTTTTGTCAGTGATTCCCTAGTTAACAGAGTGCACGGTAGATTAGAAACAAATAGTAAATAGTGATTACTTCTTTATGAATGGACAGAAGTGGCTTGTGACTGCGGGGAGATGCTTATCTCAAAGCTTCTGCTGTGTTTTGTCAAGGAATCCATTTTGAACTTGACTTAGCAATCTACTGCAGTACCCACTCTCCTGTTCTCATTTCTTTCTCTTTCCTTGATGCTTAAGTGAAGACCTATGAGGGATTGAAATAAATAAATGCATAATTATGTTCATTTATAATGCATTAAATTCAGCTACATATATTTTCCTGAGTTATGTGGGCTGATCTGGCTTATGGATAAATAGCATGCATTTTATAACCTTTATAGAATGTTCATATTCCTTGGCTGTTAAAATTTTTAACTAATAGTTCAAGTAAGTCATGCAGATGTTTAAAAAGCCCACTGCTTGCACTTGGATGGATTCTTCACCTGAGTCCCTCCTCTTGAGGTCTCACATGCTAGAGCTGATATGCCTGCCACCATAGGAGACGCATGTCTTATTTTTCTTCAGTAAGTAGAGGCCATTTTGTTCTTTCCCCTCCTTGAATATGTATCAAGTCTAATTAAAAAAAAAAAGAAAAACAAAACATCTAGGGGACAATCTGCTTATTCGTGAAAAGTCTCCATTTACAGACCTCTGTTTTTCATGTTTCATTATCTCTTTCCAAGAAACAATAGGTCATAAAATAGCATGAAAAAATAAAATGCTTTTAGAAATGGCTGAAATGTGCTCTCTTTACCAGATGCCAAAAAAACTGCTGAAAATTTTAGAATCTTGAGAAAAGGGGGAGAGAAATATAGGCTACATGGAGCACATTCTCATTGTCTCTTACCCACAATCTCACCACAACCACTGAGCTCTGTGTGGGGCTCGTCTCTTTCGCAGGTGAGAAGGCAAGGTCCTGAGAAGAGAAGCCATGGGCTTGGCGACACTCAGTTATATACTCACAAAGCCACAGCTGGGCTAGCTGGTGAGTGAGCCATGGCCATGTCCTTTCCAAGGTCCTGCATCTCAGAATGACTCATGCCCTTGCCTGACGATTGCCACCCTGTTGGAGACCCTTCCAATCTGGGGCATGGACTCAAGATCTACTACATAAACAATGGTTCACCTTAGTGAAGGAATCCCACATGTGGCTAGAACACACGTATGGTTGTGGTAGCGCAGTCTGGGTGACAAACGTTTTCATGGACTCAAGCAACAGAGAGCAAGCACGCGAGTTTGAAAAGCCAATAGCCAGACCCCCCTCAACTCTGCCCCACGAGTGCAGGGAGGGGAAAACCTTGGAGCCTCTCCCTGGCTAAAGATGGCCCATATTTCGGATGCTCCCCTCTCCTGGCTAAAGGAAAAAAAGCCATTTTTAAAAGTTTGCAAAAATCCATTGTGCTTTCATAAGCTTGCTTGTTGCATTTTCCATCAAACGTTTAGATCATTTTTCCAGACGGGTCGTCACATGGCTACTTCATGCGGAGTGTGTATGCTCAGATGGATGTTGGTGGTCGTGTGTGTGTGTTTGTGTGTGTATGTGAGCGCATCTCCAAATATGGGGGAGGGGAGTGGAGAAATGGTTGGAGCTGAAGCATTAAGTGGCCTTGGCGAATCTGAAGGACTGTCCCTGAAAGCTGGGTTTATTTTGGCAATACCGCTTTTCTCCCCGTTGCTCCTGACCTCCTGGATTACTGTCTGTGGATTATTTTTTTTACTGAGGGAGATACTTAGGCATGGACTGGAGGAGATAAGTGATATGGTCAAATCACTACTGCCAAAGCTTGAAATTCCTGACCGCCTTAATAGCTCTGGCTGACCTCTAAATGAAACGCCACCTTTGGTTATTAACATGTCTCTCTCTGCTTTTATGATTTTTTGGAACATAATTTGTCACAGTTTTTATCTGCACAGAGCAAGCTTTAAGCTTTTAAAAATGTGAGTTATCTTTTTACAACTGCTAACAATTACACATCACGGAACAGGCTGCTCTGAAAACCAATTATGAAAAGCTGGGATGGACTCTTCATTCAGCCCTGGAGTGTGCTTTTGCCACTCGGAAGGAGAGATTTCTGAACCCTTGCCATGGACCTGCCGGAGCTCCGGAGCGCAGAACCAGAAACTAAACTTGGAAATGGCTTGTGAGATCAGGGAGATAAGATAGGGGCAGAGAAATTAATTGTCCTTGTTTGGGATGATCATTTGATAACAGGACCATAGAGCTGTTTCAGGCCTGAGAATGCTGCTAGGGGTGGTGATGGTGGTGGTGGGGGGGAGGGAGTTTGCTCCTCCTTGAGGAGGGTTTACTTGCACTGAGGTAACTTGTGTTGGTTTCAGAGGCTACCTGATCGATCTCATGATTATAGGGGTGCTTCTGGGCCATGGTTGCAGCTGCAGATACTCCCCCTGATAGCGGGACAGAAGGGCATTGTCTCCTGCCTTTTCTGGTTTTAAAC
Source organism: Uropsilus gracilis (assembly GCA_004024945.1). Classification (NCBI taxonomy): domain Eukaryota; kingdom Metazoa; phylum Chordata; class Mammalia; order Eulipotyphla; family Talpidae; genus Uropsilus; species Uropsilus gracilis. The sequence continues at coordinate 115,876 of PVHY01001554.1, read as the reverse complement.
ACCCTGCTGCTGGCACCTGCAGGCACCTGCCCCCTCGCTCTCACCTGAGGGCTGACAGAGAGATAGTGTCCAGTTCCATTATTGGGGCTATGGTTTGCTCTCAGACTCTGGAGACAGAGGGTGTCAGTTCAAACCCTACCTCCCTAACCCAGCCTTTTGAGACCTTGGGAAAGTTGCTCAATTTCCTGTGCCTCAGTTTCCTGATCAGTAAAGTGGGATTAACTATTCCAAGGATGACAGGAGAGCTAAATCAGCAGTGTGATGCTCTTGGAAGAATCTCAGTTAGTCATTTTATTGTCTTCACTCTCTGATTTGTATTTTTAGCACAAAGTTGAGGGGTAGATGCCCGAAACCCTTCCAGAGACAAGCAGGGAGCAGTGACCACTCCAACAGGTCTATCTTCATCCAAGTTTTTATGAAGGTGAAAAGTTCTATATCATGACAGTTAAGATTCTAATGAAGAGTTGGCAGGAAATAGTGTGAAAACTGGGGCCGGCCTTTTCAATACAAGATTGAGAGAAACATCTGTGGTTAGACCACAAAGCAAAGTAGAGCAAGGAGTGAAATGGGGGCACCCTGGATGCTCACTCACTCTCTCCACTCCCCACCCTCCCACAGCCCCCTACACGCAGAGGGCTTGCCAGCGTCCACAACCAGAGTCACAAGGTCAGTGGTGAGTGCAGTGAAGAAATGGAAAAGCAGTAAGATTTTCCATCCTTATCACCAAGGTAAAGCTTCTGCTTCTTTAGGAGACTGATGGGAAAACAAAGGTGTCCCCTATCTCTGGGAATGAGACAATTTATCTCTTGGTAAGAGAGAATGCATGGGGCAGGGGGAGGGAGAGGAGAGAAGAGGGGGAGAGAGATTAAGTGGAGGGATGGACAGATTATTGATAGACACAGATCAGTCAAAAGTGAGTGAGCAAGACAGATAAACAAGGCTCAGATGGAGTCTGCTCCCATATATTATCTCATTTAAATAGTAGTGAGCCAAAATGGTGACTAGTGTTTCACTAAAGAGAGTTTCACAAATGAACTAAGAATAGAATTTGTCAGAAAGGAAATGAAGTCACCCAGCTTGGCAGGTGGTAGAGCTGGGACCCAGGCCCAAGCCCCCTGTCTCTCTCCAAAGCTCACCCTCCTTCACACATGGGAAACCTAAGCTGCCCATACAGCTTGCCAGGTGCCAAACTAAATGATGCCCCCCCTAACCTAGGGAACCTGCTGCTTCTTGATCCGTGGTTAAGAGGGTCTCAGCATCCTTTGCGGCTGAGTAAATGGAAACACCCCCAAAAGGAAGACTTGTTCCAGGCCTTGGCAGCTCCTGCCTTTCTCTTAAAAGAACAATTAAAAGACTCTTCCAGGAAGTGATTTTTTTTTTCTCTTTTCCAGGACCACTGTCTGCCTCGGCCCCAGGGGTAAAACATTCCCTTTGCTCCCGCCTCCATGGCAGGAAATCTATTCAGAAAGGATGCTGATTATCCTCTTCAGCACTTATTTCCTTTACATTATTTTGATTCCGTTATTTCTCATTCTACTCCCAATATGCTTTTGGCAGTCTGGGCTTGCAGATGGGAACAAACAAAGGCTCCTTCAGTCCTTGGGTTGCACCTTCAGACTTGACTCCAAAGTGATTTCCTTGGGGGCTGGTTATTGCCTTGCAGGGCTGGGCCAGTGGACTGGGGTGCACATGCCTGAGTGGTCAACACCAAGGGCTGGCCAGATTTCCGGCCTGGAAGAATCTTCACAGAGCCGCAGAGATTGGGACCCTCTAATCAGTCCATCTCATCTGACTTGACCTTCACCCCAGGTCCTCTGTAAGGAGAGGGAGAGGCATCAAGATCACAGCTTTTTATCCTCTACACACTTGGTGCCAGTCGGATTTGAGGGAATTCTAATCTCTGAGGAAGGAACTCTTCTCCTGCCCAGGACTCGGGCAGCCACATTTGTGCCAGCTCTCTGGTCACCTTCAGGGCCCAGGCCAAGGGGTGGGCCTGGACTGAAGGGATGTCCATACAGAGGCAGTTATGCAACACGGACTTGAACTTGGATGACTAACCAACTTCTCTCTCTTCTGGCCATTGAACTAAGACATGAAAAGCTAGAGACAGCAATTGACAGGAACTAAAGTAGAAGGAGGTGTTTATAGAGGAATTTGCTAGAAACTGGGCCAAGTGGGTGTATAAGGATGCAGAGCATAAGCGAACAGAAGAAGGTGATCAACAGTAACGAAGAGAACAACTGTTGGGGAATAATGTGAATATTTTTGAGTGTTTGTAGCTGCCAAGCACAGTCCAAAGCACCTTGTGAGTTTTTTCCTCATTTGACCATCACTAAACACCCTGAAGAATATATTTGAGAATCCATGTTTCAAGGATAAGGTCATTACCTCACTTCCTACCATGTCTTCCTCTAAAGGCCATGGTCTTTAGCAAGTGTTCTACCTGGTTGGTCATGAAGCTCTTAATAAAGAGAGCAAAAAGAAAAAAGCACAGATCCAGAAGAAGACATTGCATTGATGCTGCTGGAGGAAGCCCAGCTCAGAGCTGCCCCAGACCCTGTTTTCTGAGTCTAGACTCAGCCTGGGATGGAGAAAAGCCTCCTTCTTCCCTGCGGTGATTTGATTGGATCTCTGTTCCTGGCAACCAGGAGTCAGGCTGAAAATCTTCCTCCCAGACTCTGTTTAAAAGTCTTTTCTGCTGGGAGGCTCCCCCTGACTTCCTTCTTATCCCACAGGCCAAATTAGTTCCTCCCTCCCCTGGGCCTTCCTGGCATCTGGTTGAGATATCTTTTACTGTCTCACCGCGTCTTGATTATCTGTTTGCATCTTTGTTGCCCCAACCAGCCAGGCACATATTCTTTGAATTTCAGCACAGAGCATAGCATCAGACGCACAGTATATGTTTATTAAATGCTTATTGAGTTTATTTCATCTTACGGTTGATATTTTGCCAGGACTTGTCCGGGGCTAGGAGTGTACAAACTATGGTCCAGTAAATCAAATATGGCATTCTGCCTAAATATGGCCCTTGGCTGTTTCTGACAAATAAAGTTTTATTGGAACACAGGGATGCTCATCCATTTACATGCTGTCTGTGGCCGCATTGTACAACAATGACAGAGCAGATATAAAAGATCATGTGATCCACTAAGTAGGAAGTATTTACTCTCATGCCATTGTAGAAAAAGTTTACTTACTCCTAAGCCAATGGTTTCCATACTTCTCTGGGAAACGTCAAAACACACCACTGCCCATGTATCACCCCAGGGGATGGGGATTTAATTGCTCTGGCCTGGGCACTGGAATTTAGAAAAGATGCCTATGTGATTCTGTTGGGCAGATAAATTTGAACACCACTATTCTAGGCTCTGAAGGTTAGTCAGGCATGATGATAGCTAATTAGTAAGTAGACTAAAAATAGCAAATTAGTAATTCATCAGAAATAAATAAATAAAAATCAGGCTTGTAAAAGCCACCTGCATCTGCTCAATCTGAAGCGAAGGGCTCAGGTTTGAAGAGGGTAGGTGGCTTTTCAGAGGCTCCCGGTCACAGCTTGGCCTGGAAGCTCAGTCTCCAAGCCAGGGTGCCCCTGAAAACTCACAGTGGCCTGGCCTCTGCTCCTACTTCATCTAGAGAGAATGACAGCAATGGTGTCAAGATCAGAATGCAGCTACAGAAACCATGGAGATGGAAGGGCCCTTCACCCTCATTCCAGAGTGTGTGGTATCTATAGCATCTAAGAATAATTCGGAAAATTGTTGGCTTCATGGGTTAGATGAGCAAGACTGTAATATTGAATGCAGATGCACACGTTTTCTCTTAACTCTCCAGACTGCAACTTCCTGAACGTCTGGGATGATACCGGTGGTGTCAGGACTCAGGGGTCTAAGAGGCTCATGGGGGACAGGAGGGAACCCTGAGCAGAGTCCTGTGTGCTAGTGCTGTCATCCAGCCAGCATCTCCCCTGCTTCTGGATTGTGTCTTGGAGAGACTGCCATGAACCAGAGAGAAGCCACGAGGGACAACAATACACTAGACAGTGATGAAGAAAAGATGATTCCACACAGTGACTGCCAGAGTGCAAAACATAGAGTTGTACGTGTGTGAGTTAGGAGTGGATGCAGACAGAACTCCCTGGGAAGGCGTGTCCTCTGAGGAGACATGTGAGCTGAAGTCTAGGAGGAGCTGGCTCGGACTAGAAGTGGGAGGAAAGTGCCCTAGGCAGAAAGAACAGCCAGGTCACAAGCCTGAGGTGTGACCACAGCAAAGGGTGAGGCCTGTGGTATGGGTACTGGAGCACTAGGGTGAGGGGGGTGCTCAGGGGAGGGGGAATTGAAGAGGCAGTGCAACATGACCTCCTGGAGTCCGGGGCTGTGCTGTAAGATTGGATCTTATTCTGAGGGTTATGGGAAGAGTTATCTACAGGTGGAGTCACCTGCTTTAACCTGTAATTTAAAGGTCAAACAGCTGAGCAACATTGATTCAGCCAGATGAAAAGAAGTAGATATATGGAACTGAATAGTGTCTCCCAAAGTCCACAGTCACTCAAGCGTTGGTATTTGGAAACAGGGTGGCCATCCAGGGACACAGAACTGCACAGGGAGAGAGGCCAAGCATGGAGCCATGGCTTGGAGGCATGCTTCGACGTGCCGAGAGATACCTGGGGTTGCCTGTTACCACCTCAAGCTCAGAGAGGCACGGATCTTCAAAAGCAAGCCACCAGGCAACCCCTTGGCTCTGGACTTCTGGTCTCCAGAACTGGGAGAGAGTAAATAGGCACTGTTTTAAGTTTATGGTCATTTGTTACAGCAACAAGAGGTAGGTGATGCATGAGGGGAGGTCTGGGAATGAGAAGAGAGGAAGAGAGTTTGGTAAGGAAGAGAATGACAGGGAAAAATGAGAGGGAGAGATGGATGGAAAGAAGAGAGCAAGAGGGGGCTACGAGCCCAGGAAGCTAATGCTCTCTGGTGGGGTTTGCAAACAGAATTATTCCCACCACCAGAACCTTCCAAGGGGAGGTTTTCTCTCCATGTCTTGGAGACACCAGTCATATCCTAACTTAGTGATAAGATAAAAGAGGAAATGACCCAAATCTCTTGTGCATGGAGGCTCGTAGGCACTGTTCTGAGAAACTGGGTCACTCCAGAGAAGGGACTTTGTCTTGCAGGCAAGTTCCTTGGGACACAGGTTAGGACTGGGGGTACCAGGAGGCCATGTTGCTGAGGGTTTGGAAGCAGAAGCACTTCTGGATCCATGGGGCCCACCTCGGGCCCACATGGACCCTGCGAGTTGCTGCAGCTGTTAAAGAAAACATAGAGGTTTAACCATATTCAATTAGGGGTTTAAGACTCTAGAGAAAAAAAGGGGATTCTCAGAGCAAAAGGTGTTTCACTTTCATGCTTGTTCAAAGAACTGGAAACCACAAGATGGGAAAAAACCTGATTCAGTTTTTATACATCCCCAAGGCACAATGCATTCTCCTGGAAAAAGCCTCTTTTGACCCACTAACAGTATTCCTCTAGGAAGGTATTTTAGTGAAGTGCCTAAAAAGGAAGGTTCTAGAACATTCTGCTTCAAATCCCAGCTTGATGGGTATCAGCTAACCCTCCTGAGGCTCAGGTCCCACATCTTTAAAAAGGGTCAATAGAACTTCCATCACAGAGGACTTCTTGACTTAGGTGAGAGTTTATAGACAGCAGTGGCTCCCCAATTGGCTGCACTTTGGCATCACCCGGGATCTTTAAAAAGCACTGATGCCTGCTTCCCACCTCTGGACATTTTGGCTTAATAGGTTAGGGTGTGACCCTGGCATGCATGGGGCTTTTAAAGCTCCTGTGGTGATTCTAATGTGCAGCCAAGTTGGGGAAACTCTGGTCTAAAGCACTTAACAGACTGTAAGCACCCCATAACCATCAGCCCTTCTGGGGGGCACGGTCCTACTCTATTCCACAGCAACAAAGGTCCAGTGTTCTGGCTGTGGTCACTTGTCTGTGTGAACCACTCATTCCTTCTCAACTCCGTTGACTTATCTATGAAATGACCCCAGTGCTTATCTCCTTCAGGTCCACTGCCAGGATGAAGTGGGCAAGTGGGTGAAATATGTTTGCTGCACAGTCTGGCACACCCCATGCATTCAATTGAAGTTCCTATTCGAGTGAATAATTGCTCTGTTAGAATTCTTCAGTCACCCATCTCCTGGTAAGCAGCCAAGCCCCACACCCCTAGTTTTACCAGGGTTCTCTTGCCCACAGAAAGGAAAAGACAGGGCCCACCCAAGGGTGGCAAGCGAGAGGCAGCTAAACGTGGCTTTGTGCTTTAAATAGAGTGGAGCACATGTCTTACTCTGTGTTTATCTGCCTGTCGAAATCAATGGTGTAAATAATGAAGCTGTGTGATATTTGAATATTTCTACTGCTCATATTTTTCATTCTAATTAAAGCCAGAATGTTCCTTTTTAGAAAGCAGTATGAATAATAAAAACCCAGCTGCCAGAATATAATATTGTAGTTTTTGTTTGGGAGGCAAAAAGGTGGAGGAAAGGACTGTGTGTTATGGCAGACTGATTTAACCTGCTGGCTCACTTTTCAGGGGTGGCAGACCTCCCTGTGGACTTCCTGAGGCCCAGAATTTGCTGTTTCTTTTCTCTCCCGAATTGCCCCAGCTCTCCTGGGTGTGCTTACAGTCTCTATGAGGGATACTCCTGTTCCTTTGGGCTGGGCTGGCCCTAGGGCTAGGTTCCAACTTCCAGTCCTACCAGGTAGAAGAAGGACCTTCTTCAGTACCCCAAGACTTTAGAATGGCTGGGGGCACATGTGGGTATGGTACCCCAGACTGCCCATGACTCTACATTTTAATTTAATATTGCTGAAGTATAGCTCTGGTTCTGGATCCACTTTCTGGGGCTGCTGTAGCAAATGACCATAAATGGAGGGGGTGTAACACAATAGGGATTTATTCTCTTATGTATCTGGAGATCAGAAGGCTGCAGATATGTCCTTGGGGGGAAATCAAGGTGTCAGCTTGTCAGCAACCATGCTGGAGGCTCCAGGGGAGGATCTGTTTCTGTCCTTTCCAGGTTGTACAGGCTGCCTGCTTTCCTGGGCTTGTAGCCCCTTCCTCCATCTTCATCACCCCAGCCTCTGCCTCTGTCACCATAGTTCATTCTGGCTCTCCTGCCTTCCTCTTACAAGAGCCTTAGGATCATAGGGGACACACCCAGAATATTGAGCATAACCGCCCCATCTCAAGGTCAGGTGGTAGTAAACTTAATTCCATCTTCTGCATTAATTTTCCTATAACAGATCATGTCCCCATTTACATTTCCATAATCCCCAAGGAGTATAGTATATATCTTGCCCAGGTGACTGAACTTCCTCAAACCTCAGCTCTCACATCCATAAAATAGGAATAGGAGTTTTCTGGGCAGTTGTAATAATAAATGAAATAATCCATGTAAAGCATTCATGACAACACCAAGCCTATAGCAAGTGCTGAATCACTGTTTGGTCATCATCATCACCTTCACCACTACCATCATCATCAACCTCCTCTACTGCTTTTATTTCCTCATAACACAGCACATCCCCTTTCATATTCCCATGACTTCCAGGGATTGGCATCCCTTTGGGGCAGAGGTGACTTATTCTGCCAATAGCAAAAGCAGAATGCAAAAGAAGGGAGGAGTGGCCCGGTTGAGTGGAAAGACTTTCCCCAAACTGGTTTCCGAGTAGAATGTGGGTCTTCATAATGCAGGGGACTATATCAAAGACCCAAACAATATTGACTTTATTTAGACAAAGAACTAAGGAAGTCAGCCCCTTGCGGTCATATCCATTTTCCAACAGGTTTAGTAAAAATCAGGGGCTAGTGTGTAGCACACCTAGGAGTCCCTATGGGGGTGAAGGTATGAGTACCTAGAGTCATTTTTCCAAATCCCTTAAGTCAGGGAAGCTACTGAGAAGCTACTCAGATGAAGGTATCAGCAGCAAATCAGAAATAGTAGCATTCCAGATCTGCCATTTACCAGAGGAGATCAGATGGACGGGCTGCCAAAGCAGGCTGGTCATTCATCCAGGTAGCCTGCAATGGTCTATGACATCCCTGCATCCAGGTGCAATTAATAATCTCCTCTTTCATCCCTAAAGGCTCCAAGTTTGGGCCATAAATTATAGTTTGAAGTTAATCTAGTCAATACTTGCCTAAATGCAGAGTTGACATTGGTAATGACATTGGCAATGACATCATAATCATAACCACAATCTCCCCTGCCAGAAGAATCATAGGTAATAATCACAGCACCCCTCCCACGTCTAGAGCAGTGGTCCTCACTGGGGCAATTTTGCCCCCAGGAAACTACTGACAGTGCCTGGAGACATTTTTGATTGTCACCAGTTGGGCATGGGGTTTGCTGCTGACATCTCATGGGCAGAGGCCAGGGATACTGTCAAGAACCAGCCAGTGCCCAGGCCACAACAACAGAGCAAGAACTGTTCCAAACATCACAGCGGGCAGACCTGGCCTAGGACGCAGTCCTTTGGAGTTTAAATGGGGTTTGAGACCAACCATTTGGGTTCAAATTCTGCTCACACTTTAGCCAGGTGGGTGACTCTGAACAGTTTTTTAACCCCTTGCAGCCCCATCAGGAAACTTCCACACCCACGCTGTCTTGGGAGTAACATTGTGGAGTGACCATGATGTGTCCAGAACCCAGGCTGGGCTTATGGCGAAGTCAAAGTGTTCCGTGCTGAGGCGGGGGGGGGGGGGGGG
>PVHY01001554.1:0-107010 GCA_004024945.1 Uropsilus gracilis | reverse complement strand
AATGTGCTGGGGTATCCCCAGGGAGGGCGGCACTGCCAAGTCCAAGTGCAACAGTGTCCAAAGTCTGCCCGGAGGACCCGCCCGCTGCAGGGAGAGGCCTGATAAACTAAGGCTCCTGGACATGAAGGCGTCCAGCCCTGCGGCCGGACTCTGAGCTGTGATAAGGAGCCTTGGCCCTGCCTTTAAGGAAAGCTGCAGATTTCACCAGGAAATCGAGAGGCTGGTTCCCAAGGAGCCTTGAACCTCAAGCTTCTAAGGCTCTGCCTTGCTGGGACATGGTGTGGCGCTGGGCCCTCAAGTCTTGGCCCATGAACCCATCTTTCCCAGCAAGTTCATCCAGATGGAAGGCATTTTTAAATTTTCTTTTTCAGCTCCCCAGCTTCCAGAGGTGTTTAACTCTGTTTCAAGTAGATTCTGGGTCAGCATTTCATTTAGCACCTACCTACCTTCTCTCACTGAAAGCTATCAAAGCAGCGAAGAGTGCTCTATGCTTCCCTCATCAGACCCCATTCCGAAAGGAATCTTCAAAGCACAGATCAGAGATGTTAAGTAAGTTGTCCAGAGTCACACAGCTTTGAAGTGATAAAACCAGCATCTAAATCCAGGTTTTACCTACAAAGCATTTCAGATATTTTGTTTGGGGTAGGGAGTTGATCTCACTTGGACTTGTCAATCTTTTTGCAAGTTAAATCAGTTCAGCTGAGGTCATTCCATCACTCGGGCTTATATATGGATGAGCTTTAGGAGAAAATATGACGCCAGACAGCATTTAGAAATCCTGCATGTATACTCGCAGCGGTAATAGCAGCGTAGTCACCTTGGAAGACTTTGGGACATGGAACACGTAGGAAGAAGAAAGGAAACAAAGCAACTGGTGGCTCTAAGGCCAGAAAGAGGATGCAGAGCCTGGGAAAAGAGATGGTAAAGTGGGTGCCCCCAAGTAGGACCTGGATTATTGGGGGACACTGATAATGATACTAACACAAATGTTTTAGTCTTCCCTGGGACAGGAGATATTCTGGGGTTGTTACACACTCCCTCTACCCCCTGATTGCTGAGTGCATTTAATCTTCAAAAAGTCTCAAAAATTGAGTATTATTATTATCACCCTCATTTTACAAATGGGACAAGTAAGTCAAGAGAGGTTAAACGATGTGTCCATTTGAGTCACAGCCTCAAAATGGTTTGGTGCATGTGCTGTGATGTCATAAGAACTTGGGTTTAGTTGTCAGAAACAGCAAGTGCTGGCAAGGATGTGGAAAGTAAGGGAAACTTCACGCACTGCTGGTGGGAAGGCGGACAGTCCCGCCCCTGTGGGAAACAGTACAGAGGTTTCTCAAAATACCAGATGGTGTCACTTACATGTGGGACATAGAGAACCAAAACACAGGGCCAGATAAAACCAAACCAATAACAACCCCTAGCAATTTGTAGTAGTGGGGCGGAGCATAACACACTGTGGTGAGTGTGGACTATGGGTGTATGGGAGCCTTGGTGGTGGACGTGTGACATACCTGAAGGGTGTGATCCTATACCCCTGAATCATAGACAATATTACAAACCGCTGTCACCTCAATTAAAACAATATCTGAATTTGAATTCAGATGCTGTCACTCATTCAACGTCTGAGATATTAATCAAAATCACTTAGTTTTCCTGAGTTCCTTGACTATAAAATGGAGTTGAGATGGTCCTCTCTTTGTGGGATGTTTTGGGGAAATATGGGGATTAAATGGCACATGGAGTGTTAACTGGACAGTTTAGCTGCAGGATGGAAATGACTGAGGAAAAGGGCTGTTATCTGGGATTCAAACCCAGGTGTGTGTGTGTGTGTGTGTGTGTGTGTGTGTGTGTGTGTGTGTAACAGAGAGACAGAGGGCAGAGGCAGAGTCAGAGACAGAGATATACAGAGAGACAAAGAGAAGAGAGACAAAGAGAGAGAAATGAGCATGAGGAGTCAAGCAGGACTGGAAAGGGGGCCGTGGGCAGGAGAGACCCTATCTTTGAGCCCTGCCAATTCCTAATTGTTTAAAGGTGCCTCCAGGCAGGCATCCCAGCCCACAGGTGAAGTGGGCCATGGGGAGCATCACTGGGAAGCGCTGGCACGTGTCTGACCTGTGAGCTCCAGGCCTGCCTTGCGGGGCACAGCTGGGGGAGAGGCGGCGTGCTGGGTGGGGCTTGGCCAGGCTCCATGAGCAGGCCTGGCGCCGGGCTGAGGCCACAGACTGGCCAAGGTCAGCCAGCTGGGCCCAAGGGGAAAGGTTGAAGGTGCTGGGTGTGGGGTCAAATAAAGGCCAAAGACACTGGGCTGCCTGGAAGGTCAGTGCCTAAACCAGATTGGGGATTCCTTGATGCCCAGGCAGAAAGGAAAGGTTAGCGCCTCCCCACCATCCCCAGGGAACCCCATGACAGAAACTGTGTAAGCCTGGGGTCCATGAAAGGGGCACATCGAACCCACATCCTGCTCTCCTCCTGCTCACTCATAGTCCAGGAGCAAGGCCTGGTGACATGTGGCTCAGCTGGTCCCAGCTCCCTGGTGTAAGTGGCTTCATTTGCGCTTTGGTCCCCTCCTCTGTGGCATGCCGGTAACGGTAGCCCAGGCCTCCTGGCAGTGCTGCCCACGGTTGGGCACCCAGGCAGCAGCACAGGCCCCCATCCGCGGGTTTGCCAACACATCTGTATTCTAAAGGCAGGGATGCAATCTCATTCAGCTCCCAATTGTCCGTAACTAAGAACGCCCCGGAGCTCAGTGCAGCTAGGCCAGCATGAGGGCGGGAATCCCCAGCTCCCACCTGCAAGACAGACTTAGGCACGAGTTCTCCAGGTGAGGCTGAGTGCCCAGAATGCCCCTCAGTCCAGGGTGCAGGGAGGACCCCGGTGACTGAGGCTCTATGCACATGCCCACTGCCAGGAACCCCTTCTGGTTGTACCAGTCTCCATCAGTGCCCCCCTGAATGCCACTCTTGAGGCAGTGGCTGACCCACCAGGTTGGATTGGGGGTTCGTTCACCTCTGGATGTGCCATGAGAGAGCAGTACCGTATTGAGATCATATACTTGGTTTTCTGTGTGGAATATGAACTCAAAGCAGGCACATTGCACAGAACAGGTCCCAGCACAGTCTGCACTTGGGTCTATGCTTCTGCATGAGAGGTTGAGGCAGAGGCCAATACCGATCAGAGGTTTAGGACCCCAGGGGTCAGACTGATTTCTCGGAATGCCTTTCTGTGGAGTCTGGATTCCCACACTCCCTGAGAGGGGAATCCGAATTCCTTGGCAACTTTCTCTGGGAAAGTCAAGTGCGTGGGCCAGGTGGAGGCTGAGCACAAGGATACAAGCTCACTTCCACCCTTGAGGTATGGGCCATGCAGCCCCAACAACTTCTAGAAGCATCTGACGTTAAACCCTTTCTACCAGGCTCTGTTTCCATGATTTGTTAAAATCCACTAACGCAGATACCTGACTCGTGGGGGCTTTCAAAATGCACTCCAGCGTCTGGATTTTTTAAAATAGAATTTTCCCCTTTCTGCTGTTGGCAGGTTGACTGAGAAGCCAGCGACTCCCTGGCTACGGCCCGACCATGCCTGCTCTTCCAGCCTGGGCCGCCGGTGGAGTTGATGCGTGACGCACATTGAAATGAGAAGAGCTGCGATCGCTCCTTTTTTTTAGCAGCCTGAGCACTATTTATTCTTAACTGTGAGTAAGACTGGGACATCTCCCCGGTGGATGACAGCAAGGCGAGGAGCGGGGTTTTGTGGAACCAAAAAGGGAAATCTCAGATTTACGCTGGCTTCCGGGTTTTTAGCACAATCGAGGGGAGGTCATTAAGGAGGTTGAAAATGCCCAAAACTGTATTTTTTTTTACTAAAAATGAGCCCCCTCCGTTTCATTGTCATCTATGTATTGCCACTCTCTCATTCATTCTCTCATTCAGCTCGGATACAGGTAGCGTCCACAGAACGCAGATCCCTAACGGTGTAAACACATACGTCCAGGCACCTTAACATTTGCTGTGTGGGCCTCAACGCCTGGTCTACAGTCCCTTCTGAGAGCAGGTGAAGAAAGCCCACTGACCCACTGCATTCTGGAAGCAGCATTTCAAGCCACCTAAGAAATGGAGGACATCTGGCCAGCAACTTGGGGTAACAGAAGACAGACTGCATTGTGGCTCTTGTTCGTTGATAGATTCTTTACTGGGGAGCTGGTGTCTGCAGACAACTTTGATTTCTGTGTAAACAGGGTACCTGGAAGCCATGGCTGCCCTGCTTCCTGATCTCAGGTAGGAAATGCACCTTCATTCACCCACACAGTTTATTCCACCCTCTCCCATAAATGCCGAATATACAGTAAAGTTGATTTCCAAAACATCATCATGCCTAAGTCCAAAGAAAGCTCTCACCTGTGGGCAAGTCCCCGGTTCTAATTTATGACCCTGACTGCAATAAATGTATGCATCCTCCCAATTAGCAATTGTCATAGCACATAGTAGGCACTTGGATGAGCTCAGGTAATCCTCACAGCAGCGCTAAGAGGTGCTGGTTCCATTCTGGACAGGAAGAACTCTGGACCTCAGGTAGCAGACTCTGTCCCTCTCCTTCCACCCACCCTAGCGCCCCAGATCCTAGTCCCTGTACCCCCACATCAGCGCCCAGGACACTCAGCTCCAGCAACCATTGGCATCAGCATCTCTCTGCTGGGGCTTCCTCTGGTGGTGGGAGCCTCTGCCCATGGGCTCACAGACCAGAAGTTTCCAGAACAGTCTTTGGCCAGCAATGGCAGAAATTGGTACGTAAATGCCCCACCTCCCTCCCACCAGGTGGGAAGACTCTGGGGCGTGTGTCCAAGCTGCTTCCCCAAGGTCCCCAGAGGAACTTCCTCCACTCGCCCACAGAGGCAGCTTCCTTGATGGTGGCTGTCCCAGGCCTGTCCTTGTGTGCCCTGGGATCAGCTCCCAATGACATGACTTGCCTGCAAGTCCTGATCTGCTCTGGGCAGAGGCTCGGCGGAAACAGAGCAGCCAGGCACCTTGGTCCAGGCACATGGGGGAAGGTGGGCATTGACCATGACCCCAGCGTCTGTGTTTATCACCACAGGGCTGATGTAACAGCCCCCCAAGCTCTTCGCATACCCACCCGGGGAAGCAGAAGCGGCTCCCGTCCTTCATGGGCTGGAGGCCAGAGGGACACGTGATCTGGACACGCCAGGGCAGCAAGGGCTGGGTCCGGGCCCTCCCCGCTCTGCACGCAGTGCTCCCGGCTGCCAGCCATCACCCCCAGCTGGGAGAAAAGCACCTAACTTTTCCCCATCCCTGCAGCCCATTTCTAGCATGTACTAATATTCGAGGTTGGCACCAGGGAGGGTGTCGTCTGGCAGCGCTATCCTTCATATGGAACATTAAGCCGAGGTCCTGCACAGGCTCGAACATTAACCATCCCCTGGTGCCCATGAAGAAGAGCTACGGGTTTTATTAACCTCTGTGTCCTGGACGCATCGCACGCCGAGCGCCATCATTAACCCACCTCCAGACGGGGGACCGGGGCCTCTTTGCTCGCTCTGTTCCGAGAGCCCAGGCCCTACGAAATGCCTTCAATAATTTAAGGAAACTACCAAAATGTGACCATAAAGGATATAACTTCACCTCAAGGATGGCGATCCATAAAGATTTTGCGATAGTAAAAACTGTGCTTTGTTCGGTTACAAGCCCTTTGAAAGTTTCTCTCTCCCTCCGTGTGCTCGGCGTGCGGTGGGGGGAGGGCGAAAGTCACAGCGCCTGGGTCCTGCCAGGGCTTTAGCCGAGATCTCGGTTTCATTATTCCTCGCATCACGGCGGCGGCGTGGTGGGCACGGCCACCCACTCACAGCAGCGCAGTCCCCGCTAGCAAGTCCCTCGGCCACCTCCGGAACGCGGAATCCCTCACGCCTTCCCCCATGTCAAGGAGCTTTTCTCCTCCCAACTCCAGAGCTACAGCTTCATTATAAAAATGACAGCCGTACGGGAACACCCCGAAGTCCTGACGCACTGGGAATGCGAACCCCCACCCAGTCTGGCCACCCAGGGCAGGGCAGGCTGCTTGCTCCTGGGTTCGCGTTCCTGACAGCCTCTGTTATTTGGGGAGGGTTGATGCACTTTTAATTTGCACCCCTCAGGCAGGCTGCCAATTTGCTGCTGACAGACAAGGAGGAGGGGGTGGGGAGGTGGCGGATTATTCCAGGGAGGGGGGGGGAGGGAGAGCCAAGGATCCTGGGAGAGGAATTCCTTCTCAGGGGGAGATAGAACTTTGTCTACAGTTTTATGCAATAAAAGGCCTGCGCCATAAAAGACTGGGTAATTAAGGACATGTGCACCATGGGCTTTTGACTTGAAAAAAATGGGCGGGTGGGTGGAGTGCTGGTTAAAGCCTGGACTTTTGGAACAGCAGGGTGGAGATTGCCTCACGGCTCCTCTATTTACTATCGCAGTGACTTTTAATAAGTCACTTAAAATCAGTGCTCCTGCTTCTTTATCTGTGAACTTAGAAGCCTACAGCAGAAGTCAGTCCCTCTCTCTCCTTTCCTCTTCCTCTCCTCTCCTTTCTCCTTCCTCAGAGAGCATATTCAATGCCTACTGTGTGCCAGGAACCAACTGCTGGGGCCACAGAGAGGAACAGCAAGAGACTCTCCAGCCAAAGGTTCCATTCTGGCCTTTGCTGGGAAGAGCCTGTGATACCTAGAAATAGAATAGACGTGGAAAACACTTTGCCAAGGAGAAAGAACTGTAGAAATAAGCAAGTGCTTATTACCATTATAGAAGGATGCATGTTTTATTGCCTGTTTTCAGAGTTCAGATTGTGTGGAGAGGAGCTTTCAAAGTATGTACGCCTCACTCTACTCTCAGGGTGGGTACAGTAGGTCACTACCCAGACGACCGTGTGAGTCGCTGGAATTGCACAACGGGACAGTGCAGGGAGGAAGACCAAACCAGCAGGGGCCAGGAGCCCCCCTGGCCTTTCCACCTGGGCGGTCACTGTTTTCATGTGCTCGACAAATTGGGTCTGTGTCCTAGGGAGTCACTCCTAAGAGAAAAATAAAATCCTTGAAATCCACTGATCCTGGGGTTCCATAGATGCCTTTTAACTGAGTTGGTGAATTAAATGGTCATAGAAAAAGGAAGAAGCAAAGTCCCCCCTCCTCCAAGAATATGTACAAAAAGACTCTCCGATTGCAATGTCCTTTTTCTGCCCACTCAGAACATTTTCTATTAAAAGCTGGGAGGTGCCTGTGCTTTGGAGCTTGCCAGGGGCTTCTGAATCTAACTTTCATCTGCCAGAGCTGGATTCACCTTGCTCTACAGTTGTCGCTAGCCTTTCCCAGGAGAGGTACCTGTGTCTTAACCCAACAGCCACGGGGTCCTCTCTGCAGGCGTGAAGCTCCCCCACGGCGACTGATTCCACAGACACAGAGCAGCACTCATCTTAAGCACCTCCTGGCTCCCCCAGCTCCTCGAAGCTCTTGGTATTGTTTAAGAAGTGATATCTAGAGGCTGAAAGGACTGACTGCAGCACAGCTTGGAAGACAGAAGTGGGTAGATACAAGGGGAAGAGAACAACCCTAAGAGGCTGTTTGCTATTCCAGAAAGGCAAGACCAGGCTTTTTAATGAGACCTGCAGTGATGAAATGAACACATTCTGTTTGAGCTAGCCGACATGCAGCCCAGTGGTGGCTGAACTGGGGCTATTGCGGCTAAGAAACTGCATTAAGTTCATCTCATTGAAATGAATGAAAAGCTAAATAGCCACATGTGGCTAGTGGCCACCCTACTGGACAGAGCAAATCCCTGTGAGCCAATAGTGTGCAGTTCCTAGTTTAATTCACTAGTGGCCAATAAGTACTTAGCACTCTCTCTGTGTCTGTACCTGTCCAGGTACCAATGTGGAAGGAAATATGGAGTTAGATAAGTCCCTTATCTTGAAAAGCTGCTTATGGTTCATGGAGGGAGTTGTCATGGCAACTAGTATATGTAAGATATTCATGACATGGGATTTGAGCAGACAGGAAAGAGACGGAGTATAGGAAGGCTGCATGGAGGAGGAAGCATTAAGCTGCTCTTATAGCTAGAGAGTTTGTGACTATGAATCGGGGGTAGTTTGCAGGGGGTTGAGGTCTAGGTGTGAATCAGGGCTGGATAGAGGCAGGGAGACCAGAGGTGATCTGTATAGAAAGGATGGTCTTACATGAGGATCTTATATGATGATGTAAGAATTTTCCCTTAGATACTAGTGATGAGAACTTTTACTTCTGCCTAATGTAATGGCCTCTTGAGCTTACTTTCCCCATCCTTCTTGTCTGTCCAGTCTCAGCCTGAACCCTGACTTCCCCAGAAGTTCATCTCTGATGTCACCCCTTGAGCCTACCCCTCCCTATTCCAGCCATGGTTTTCTTGCCAGTAATTGACCCCCCACTGTATTCTTGTCTCTGTCAACCTCACAGATTTCCCATAAGGCCTCAAAGTCCTGGGAATTGGGCCCTCACAATCATCATTGTTTTTTGCTTTGTTTTGAGCTTCACAGGTTAAGAGCAGCAAAGATACTCTATTGGATAATGAATTTGTTATCACAGCCCTATTGACTTGGACCTGGAGATAGGTCTAGATATTTGTAGTCATTGTATTGTACCAATACAGTAACTCAATTACGTTGAGACTTTAGTTATCATCCCAATATCTACATCATGAAACTTTTATCTTTGATAAGCGACCTCAGTGTCACTCAGAGAGGCCTCCAAAGTTGACTTGACCATGAGCATAGGGAAAAGCCGTGGGAAGTGTTACTTGGGTCACCAAGGTGCTCCACAGGTATCTGGTAACTCACTGCTTCTCTTTTCTTCATGTTGCACTGGAGACCATTCGACCCTAAGTGATAGAGACCATGTATAATTGAGCTGTGCATGGAGCCAGTCTCCACAAAACGCACATCAATGATCCAGACATCTGGTCAACCACAAATGCTATCCGTGCTTATTGAGTTGCCTTTTGGGATGTCCTAGCCCCTTTATGGATTTGGTTCTTGCAGGCTTTTCCTCATGCACCCACCAATGTACAACTCCTCTTCCAAGTCTCCACTCAGGTCCAACAGTGCTGGGCTAGCTCAACAATCCAGGCATCCTTGGGCACCCTTCTATAAACTTTATCTCATTGGGTTACTCTAGAGGAATGATGAGATGGCCTAATAAAGTCAGCAATGCAGTGGTTATTCTTGGCTACAAATATTAAAAAAAACTCCCTTTGTGGAATACCTTGTTGTTCCTTTGCATATCTAGCATCTAGCACAGTCAGGACACAGTGTGAATGCTTTCTGAATGAGTGAAACATATCAGCACCGTCTCAGAGGAATGAGCCAGGCTTTTACATTCAGAGATTTATGATCAGGTTAATTCAGAAATCATACTTGAAAACACAGGATGATGAAGATGACCCTTGAAGGGACGTTGGTTTAAAGAACACAAGTTCCCAAAGGTGAGATATAGGTGCTATCAGAGAAAAGAGGCCCACATTCAATCAAGGGCTTGGTCAAGGTGACTTCTGATTTGAGCAGGTGTAGGCTTTATGTTTTCTCCAGTGTGAGGAGTAAACCATGGCTATTGGTAGAAGTGGTTTCAGCCACATTGCCATTGCTTGAATCTTGAATGGTTCACAAGTTACCAAGTCAAAACTTCTCAACCTGATCATAGACTTCTGTTATCTGAGCTAGCTGAGTCTGTGGTGGGATATGGAATCACACAATTGGCCTTCCCTGTTGGGCACAGCATCCCAACTCCTCAGGTTGTGATGACTGCCTCCAGTTGAAGATCACTGCTCCAAGCTGAGCCTTGAATTCCTTAGCTGTAAAATGGGGTCAGAGTCCTCACAGGGGCAGCAGTAGTGAGGATCAAAAGAGGAAAGTGCTTAGCCCAGGGCTTGTGTGGGGCTCCAGGGCCACATTAAAGGACAGAGGAAAGACAACCCTCCCCCACCTCTGTCCTGTGAGTTCTGGGAGGCTGTGCAAGAGATAATAGGGGAGGAGGTGATCCATCAGTCCTTGTCCTGAAATCCCACAAGAGTCAGCAGCTCCTGGACCTTGCCTTGCCCTGTAGGTATGTAAATACAGGAATTATCAGGACCAGCATCTGTGAGAGTTAAAACAGGAAGTCCTTACAGCTTCCTGTAAAAACAGAAGTGACAAACTTGGATAAACAGCAAGTAGAGAAAGGAGATGCCTATATCATCATAGCCCCCAAGATACTGTTCTCTCTCTTCCTCCCTTTCTCTCTCTCTCTCTCTCTCTCTCTCATGCACAAGGTAGGGGTCAGATAAGGATGGGATCTACTTTAAAGAGAACTCATGAGAATTAGAAGTAATAGCATATATCAACAATGTATGCATTATTTTTTCCACACAGATAATATTCTCCGTGGGACCAGGTGCCTGGACTCTACTAAATACTCAAATGATATTAGTTCTTCTCCATAGCAATAGTATGGTCAGCAATCTCTCCCAAGGGCAAACTCAACCCTCCCACTAGGAAGGTGGTTTATGGAAGTGAAGTATTATCCACTGGAAAAGAAAGTTCAGCAAAAGAAGGCCAAATCACAGGAAAATCTGTAGGCCTGTTGGAAGGGGGAGACGAAGGGACTTAGGGCCAGGAATATCAGTTTCAAATCCTGCCCTCACCATTCACCAGCCAGCTAAATCCCCTCTCCTACTGAACCCCCAAGTCCATTCCTTCTGTACCTCTCAGGTCAATGCACAGATTAGCACTCCTTTGGACAACTCACTCATTGAAACACTTACTCACAAACTCACATATTCATACATTCATCATTCACTGACAAACTCATATACTCCTGCACTCATCTGGTAACTGTTGACTTGGACTTGAATCAAATCTGAGGGACATAGAGGCAAAGAAGCCATGGACCTTGTCTTCAAGCAGCACAAAGTCTAGGGAAACATCAAACTCTTCAAGAGAAGGTATGGTTGAAAAGGAAGCCATAAAGAAGGATAAGGTTCAAATCCAAGATCAAAATGCACAGATACTAGGAGAGACTAAGTTATGCTGCTATAACAAATAAACTCCTAATCTCAAAGCAACAAGACAAGCCTATGTGCAAAGTCAATTTTGGAAAATGAGTCCTTTAGGCAGTTGTCCCTGGGTTGTCTCAGTATTCTAGAATGTTCAAATCTCATGCAATCCATGTCAGTCGAGCCTCAATTCTTGAGGCAAGGGAAGAGAGAGCACAA
The DNA here is from genome assembly GCA_004024945.1 of Uropsilus gracilis. Lineage (NCBI taxonomy): Eukaryota > Metazoa > Chordata > Mammalia > Eulipotyphla > Talpidae > Uropsilus > Uropsilus gracilis. The sequence goes on along the minus strand of PVHY01001554.1, from coordinate 95,758 downwards.
AGAATTCTACACCAGTTCTTGAATGTTTTACCCATCAGAGACATGCTTACATGCCTTCATAATATGTTTTGACAAAAAGTCAGTCACATATCCACACCTAACCTCATGAGGCCATGTGCCCAGAAGGAGAGAACCAAAGATCTTGGTGAGAAGTGAACATGCCCCCAACCAAGGATGAGCTTACAGTAGCATGAGTGCCATATGGAGAGGACAAAGTTTGTGTTGTTTTCATTAGCATTTAGCATGGTATTTAGCATAGCATTGAAACTCAACAAATTCTTGGAGGAGGAAGAGAGGAAGAAAGGGAATGGGGAAAGAGGGAAAATCATTGGGTTGTCCAGGATTCTAGTTGCTAAGAAATGTCTTTGCTAAATGATATATGTTGGGGAAGTCTCCTTAAATCGGGAATGGTTCAGTTTCTTGAGACTTAATCCAGTTCAACCCAGCTCAATATGGTCAATACTCAAATGCTAGGGTGTTTCTTTGCCTTCTACATCTACAAAGCAGCTATGTTCTAATGATCTGCTGGATAATGGATAATGGATAATGTTTGTCCCATCCCCTGGAGGCTAGCAGCCCCTCATTTCTGCCTAGGATACATTAAAATGAGTGGGGCTGTGGAAGTCCTTACAACCTTGGATGGGATTCCTATACTCTGTCCAACTCTGAACCACCGAGCTAGCTAATGGCATCCTGTCTTTGGCTTCCTTGCCTATGGAGCAAAGATACCTCAGAGTCACCGATCTTCCAACAAATGTTAGTGTCCGTCTTCCCTCTTCCTCCACTCCCTTGACTCCTTCAGAGCATCCCATCATCACCTTTGGGATGTCACTCCCCTTAAACATCTGAGCTTCCCCCCACCAGGCATCATCTGCTGTGATGCTCCTTTCTGCAGAGAGCCATGTGCTGAATGTGTCCCAGCGTGACACCTGTCTGCCGCCCGGCAGCACTGACAGAGGGGCCGGGCCTGGCTGGGGGCTGCTCGCAGCTGCTGTGTGTGCCTGGGAGCTGCCAGGAGCTGCACAGGATAGGAGCACAGGCAGTTACTCACTCCTAATAATTATAGACAAGGAGGCTGACGGGACACGACCAGGCCGCACGGCAGAGCACAGGGTGGGGCTTCTTGGAACCAGTTCTGACTCTGCTGCTTTCTGGAAGGTTCTTGCAGATTTCAAGGGACCTGATCAAGCGATCCCCATGCATTTGTTTACCCATTGGGCAGGGCCTCCATGGCCAGCTTCACACCAACACGTCAGAGCTCCAGAGAGGGTGTGAAAGCCATACTCTATTCCACAAACTCTTCTAAATATGGCTGCTTCTGTTTCTCATAAGGGTGATGCAAGACATTCAGAAGCATAAAATAGGAAGAGGTTTGTGGTTAAAATGCAAAAACACAGAACCCAGGGATTTATTGTGATTTTCATGAATCGTATATTTTTATGTGAAGTTTAAAAAGCTTCTAGGCTGGCATGCCCCCTCCTTCTCCAAGCCTCCAGAGGAAGAAGAAACAGAACCAAGGGGAAACAAGTGATTCAGACATCGCCTCCAGGGACCGAACCTCTGACTGGTACCAGCTCTGTGTCACAAACCAGAAAGGAGAGTGTCACAGATCAGAAAGCTAGTGCCACCAGGCAACCTGGCTGTGTTTGGCACAAAGTTGGGGAAGACACTTCACTGTTTTGTGACAATGTCTTGATGGTTCAAGAAGAGCTAAAAGAGCTTTTGATGTTGTTTTGGGAGGGCTAAAGACAGCAGCCTGCTCTCTACTGAGAAACTATTATAATGATAACGACAGTTATCTATCCTGATGATTCTTGTTTCCTAATCAGCAGGACAGCTTCAGGCCCAAGCTAGAAAAACAGAATCCAGGCAAATACAGTATTTCCAAAAGGCCAAAGTTTTCAGACCCTCTAAAAGTCAAACTCACAGATCGAAAGGAGGCTTTTTACTCTGCTCTTTTAGTAAAAGTTCCTAAGCTGGGGGAGCACTGTTCCCATTTTTCTCCTGGGCTAAGGAGGTGCCCATGGCTCCTTTCAGCAGACTGGGGCATTAATAGAACCTAATTCTTTAATGGACTCTGGGTGCATTTCTTTCTTGCATCTTGAGGCCTGTAAAAAGCTTGTGGTGAATTACACTGACATAAACCTTTTATAGAAACAATCAAGTATCACTTGGTAAAATAATTAGCATAAGAATAGCACAAAGTCAGTCTGCCCCATATGTGGTGCCAAATATCAAAAGGGCTTCTGCCAGCTCTAGCCACATCCCACCCTTTTTAGGTGGTGCTGTGGTGGTTGGGGGTGGGGTTGCCTTTTCTCTCTCAGTCCTCACAGCCTTACAGAAGGAGACAAAGGTCTGGCTGAGACTTGTCATTTGGATGTGCTGTGTTCTAGATAAGGGGCAGGTGGTCTTCAAAAGGGTGTGTGTGTGTGTGTGGCATAGGACAGGAGTGGCGTGACCAAAGACAGAAGGTTGGAGGGAGTGGGTGTTAGGATGCCCACCAGCTCAAAATTCAGCCCGGCCGGTTTCCCTTTCTATGAGCAGCATGGTTATCCATCCACCCCCTTCCCACACGGCCCCCTAACTTCCTGCTTTTCCAAGTGTTTTCTCTTGTTGACCAAATATCAGGAGCTTGGTTTTGTTTATGACTTTTGCACAAAATATCGCAGGAAAGGAGTGTCCCCTCTTGGGTTCAGATAAGATGCCGCCTAAGAGGACCCTGTGCACGCTGCCTTCTATGATAAAGCATCTGGCCTTAGCCTGCAAACGGGAATTCTTGGAAATGCTAAGCGGCAAGGTCCTCTGCTCCACCCCACAATGCTGCCATGTCTGCCGGTGGACGTCTGCTCTGTTATTTGACCACTGCGAGAGGCACCAGACAGCCAGGTTGTTCAGTTAGTGCAGAAAAAGAAGCCAGCCCACACGCTGCTACATCTCAAGTGTGCAACAGGGGCAAGTGAAAACACAAGGGCCAGAGCTCTTAGATGGCCCCATGCTGGCCTGTCCCTCTCATTGTGTGTCCAGCACACACGGACTCCTGTTCGGCTGACTGAGCTTGAGAGACCATCTTCTCGTGTTTGCTTTAATTTAGCTGATAGATATGAAAACGGATTGAGTTTTTTTTTTTTTTAAATAAATAGACATTTCTCATTAGCTGGGGGCCACTTGCGGGCTGGGGCCTCCGGTCAGCTCAGCAGTCTCAGAGAAAACAAGAGGTCTGTTCTCTCACACAAAAGCCCCGAATACCTGTGCCCCATGTTGGCTGGGGGGTGATTATTCACTCATTCTGTTCTGACAGACAGAAAAGGAATTTAGCAAACCGCAAAATTTCCTAATTAGTGTGCTGGGAATTCTTCCGACGGTGACTTGGAACAAAAAGAGGTAGCCCTGTGGTGAGGGGGGGTGAGTGAAAGGAGGAAAATAAAACTGGAGAGGTGGGGCAACCGAGTGGCCTGGCTCACTCTGAGCACGGAAAACACTTCTAGAAGTTTCTCAGAGGTGACAGAATTTTTTTTTTTTTCCAGAAGCTGCCACTCACATCTGGCAACACGTTCCCCAGGCACCTACCATATGTAAGGACACAAGGTTTTATGACTTATTGTCGATAAGATTTATGGAGATGATGCATGATCAGCAATTTTTCATCTTCTCATCTCTGGAGCTGATGGGGAGAGGCATAGGGCCCTTGAGGTGTGGTCAGGTGGAGCTGTGGGGGACTCAGCAGGGCCTCCCACCAGCTCGGGCCCTGCCTCCCCCGTAATAAAGGAACAGCCTGTGGTAGCAGTGGCGACAATTTATTTGATTAAAATGGGCTACTCTGGAGCTATTTTGCGGTATGTTAATGAGTGCGATATCATAGACATTTATTAAATTAGATTTCATAAATGTCAGCCCTGTTTGCACAGGAAATGCACCAGTCTAAATGTGGACCGAACGCGGAATTAATTTCCCCCCTCAGGAGAACCTGTGTTCCTGCCGGAGCAAAGGTGTGCTGGGAGGTGAGGACGGGCCGCTGCTCAGATGTTTAATATTAGCCCTGGTCAGACACAGCAGTTTCGGCTCCCAGCGCCACCCAAAGAGGGAGAATTCGGGGAGGCTGAGAGGAAGGAAATAGCAGAACGTGACACTTCCTCGGGACAAGTCTTTGGCTTTCCCTGTCAGTATTTCACCTTTTCCGTACATTCTAGTCAGCACAGAGAGCGAGCTCAGGCAAACATTACCTGGAGGAAGGGACCTAAGTGGTGAGGTGCCTCCAGGCTTTGGGGAGCTGGGTTCCCTGGCCGGAGAGGTGTCCTTACCGCGCGGATCATGCATTCAGACCCTGGTTAGGCGGTGATGCAGGCGCCTGCTTCAGACTTCCAGATTTCCACACCCTGTACCCCACAACTGGTTCCTGTCCAATAGTCACCACTTCTTATCCTCCAGGCTTGCCCTGGAAGAGCTAAGTCCCAGGTGCTTTCTTTGAAGAAACAGAAAGTAAGAACAACCCCATTAGAATGAGCTTCTGGAACAAAGGTAGATGCTCATGGCAATGCCCTAATTTAGAGGAAAAAACCTAGATTGAGTTCACTTTCTTCTCAGGAAGAAATCAGCTTAAACACCTAAGAGGGGATGGGGATGGGGGAAAGCTTGCCCAGTGACCAATTGAGTGAGCAGTCCTCCCATGGGGCAGCAATATTATCCTCAAATTGATTAGTCTATTACTTTACAAACTTGGTTTTCTTTCCTCATTCCCACCCAAGGTGTTTTAGACCTCTCCCCTTCACCCCCCCCCCCAAATGCTGTTCACTTTTAACTGAGTTTTGGAATAAACAGGGACTCCAAAGAATGTCTTAGAATATAAAACGTGATTTTCAAAATTGGACAATTCTGCATCTTCTTTAAGAAAAGATGAATGGGAAAGTGACCGTGGCTGGCACGGAAGGGACCACAGTAATCCAATCACATGCTTATGGATTTGGGAGACAGGGTAATACTTTGTGTTCATTCTGACAGAGGCACTTGGAAAAGGAAAATCAATAAGATTGATTCTTCAGCTGTGCAGTTTATAGATGTGTATCAGTGTTCTCGAATGGCGAACAAAATGTGTGTCACTTTATATGTGATTCTGCGGGCTCGGAGTGCCCCAGGGACAGGGCACCCACTTTGGGCAACAACAGCTGCAAATGAGAAGTGTGAACACACATCTGTGAACTCACTGGCAGTGTGCCCAACACCCGCCCGATCAGAAGAAAGGCCGTTAGGAAAAGGAGCTCTTGACTTTGCCAGACATTGGATGGCACAGACCTCCAAAGAGGAAGTGGGAGACCTTTCCCGAAGGGGAAGAAAGGGGAACGAAGCTTAGCCAATGTGGCAAAGTGAACTCTGCTGGGACAGTAGTGACGTGAAACTATTTCCAAGGTTGAGGACAGAGAATTCTCCAGTAGAAAGGAAGCTGGAACTAATGTATTGTTTGGGGTTTGTTTTGTTTTCATGACCACTCACTCTGAAAGTCTTACGTGGCATGTTTTGTAGCTGCTAGGAGCTGGCTTCCTCGGAGGTTATCAATGTGCTGCAAACGAAGCAGCCTTTCCTTCTCACATTGGACACATCTTTTCTTCTCTTACTATTAAAGTTTCTATAAAATGAAATGCAAAGAAATACACCCAGACACACATTGTACACAATTCTCTTTAGGGGTCCAGGACTCTAGAATGTCTTGGCAGTAGACCTTGACTTTGCTTCCTGCCACTTCCACCAATCTCTGCCTCTGAGACCTTGAGCCTCTTAGAAAATACTTAATGAAATCTGTCTCCTCTTCTTTCAACTGAGGGTCTGATGTCCTGCTTTGAAGTTTAGGAGCAACTAAGCAACAGAGCCATACCTGGTACTCACTGAGGGATCAGTTCTGCTTAGCTTTATTTATCTCCATCCCTTTGGGCACATATAGCATTTGGGTAAATATGACTTGAGTCATTCATTCATTCATTCATTTATTCATTCATTCATTGGTTCATTCACTTATTGGACAAATGTTGACAAAAACTCATAAAGCATTAGAAAGACCTTTGGTAGCGGTACTAAGAGGATGAATAAGAAACCCCAGAGATAGATGGCTGGCTCTCATGGGAGATGGATATTTGTCCACTAATCAAAGAAATCTGGTGATTCCTATGCTGGAACAAATCAGACGGTGAGAGTGGCAGAGTGCTTGGAAGGTCCACCTCTCCCCCCATGGAACAGGAGGACCGGCTTGCCGTGAGGAGCTGACACTCCACAGAGAGCCAAGAAGCAGCCAGCCAGGTGGGAGCCAAGTGAGGAAGAAAGGGTGCTCCAGGATGCGGTTGACGAAATGCAGGACATGCAGTGAAATTTGAATTTTACACAACCAACATTTTTTTAGTATAATTCTGCCCCAACTACTGCAGAGGATGTGCTTATACATGAAGAATGATCGTTTATCTGAAATTCAAATATAACGAGGCATTCTTTTGGTGTGCTAAATCTGGGAACCTATTCCAGGCAGTGAGACAGCATGGACAAAGGTACTGAAGTGGGAATGAAGTCATCTCATCTTGGGAGAGGAGAGAAGGCCACAGGATCCCAGCGATATTTCTGAGAGATAGTTAGGGTCCCACTGTGATGGCGTTGGAAGCCATCATGAGGACTTTGGGTACGAGTCCTGCGTTCAATCCTGTGGATTATCTGACTGTGGGTGGCAATGCGAGGCATCTCTAGAGGTTTTCAACTATAGCTCATGGGTCCCATGCAGCCGGCCACCTGTTTTTATAAACACTATTTTACTGGAGCACCGCCACGTTCAGTTCATTTGTTTATGTAACATCGATGGCTGCTTTTGGGGGACCATGGCAGAGTTGAGCGAGTACTCCAGGGATTTCATGTCCCCCTCAAACTTGATATATTTACTCTACAGGCCTTGACAGAAAGAGTGCACAATTTTGGAACTACAGCCTCTCTCAGGGAGTAAACACAGCGTTCCTAGCAGCTCACGTTTGCAGACTGAGCTCTCACACCCCAGTCTGCGGATGCCAACCTCCATCTTTCTGCTCTGTGATTGCTGCTCCATCAGAAATTAAAATTTGAGATTGTGGCTCTAAATCATGGGTGCCTTTCGGTTTTGAGTCTGATATTAAAAGACAAAAGAAACCTAATTTGATTCCACCCTGTGGTTGGTGACATGATCTCCATTCATTCATTGGCAGCAGACAGCACCAGCATGAGACGCTGTGCCCATTTAGACTATTACTTTCTCAGCTGAGAGGTACAGGCAGGGACAGAATACGAGCTGGTAAGTACTGATAATTTATACAAAGGCCTCACCTGTCTGGGCAGGGCTTCTGCAGAACTGCATGGTCCTGAGGTCAGCTAGGAGAGATGGGGCAAGGCTCTATCAAAGGTCTCTTCAGCTTAAGAGTAGTACAGCTGTGCTGGGACGATGAAGAGCAATGCTTAACAAAGTGACTCCAGAAGCAGAGGCAGGACAGTTTGGTGAGCATTAGAGAGACTAGAGTGAGAATGTGGGTTCTACTACATTTGAGGAGCTAGTCTGGGTCTCTTTCTCCAGGAAATAGGAACAATTCCACCCAGGGTCACATGATGGTTTCACCATTATGTCTGTGATAAGTTATTTTATCACAAAAATGATTTTTTTCCCCAATAAACAGCATGGTAAAAATTAAATTAGATGACTGAGCTGTTATACAGGTATCACCCCTACAGGATCCCCTTGGGGTGGGGGGTCAGCCTGGCTCCAGCACCTGCAGGAGGGTGGCCAGGACCTTGAGGAGGGAGAGGAGGGGGATAAAGAGGGACAGAGTTGTTGCCTTGTAACAAATCTTACACACAGACTGCTACTGATTATGCGCTGAGATACATCCCACAGCCCTTCAAAAAGCTATGTTCATGCGAGGGCCAATTTGTTGGATGAAGAATTTAAGAATCAAATACAATGCGTCCTTATCTATTCTAATAACCACATGTTTTCATTACAGAAATGAGAACACACATAAAAGAGAAAATAAGAATCACTCATAATGTGCCATTACCCTAACCTAGCAAATCCACCTTTGCTGCACACCATTTTTGTGTTTCTTTGTGTGTGCGTCTAGGAGGGTGATTTTTGTTCTGATAGAATTGAAAAACACTACACATTTTCTTAGTAACCTGTTTATTTCCCCTTTACTCTGAGATGATGGATACCGTCCATCCTATTAACTGTTCTTTTACGACCTCCGTTTAATAGTATTTCTCACTTTGCACATGGATCCAGATTTATTTATATTTATATGTTTCCCTCTCCCTGGACATGCCCATCTGTTATTTTAATTTACCATTCTAGATGATGTTGTGATGAATAATGGGTGGCTACCTCTTGGCACATAAGGCCATGATGTCTTGTTTTATTTTTAAAAATGGAATTCCTATGGGCTTAATGCTCTCTGAAGCGTGGTCTCCATGGATAAAAAAAGATCTTACTGCACAGTTTGGAGCAGGAGAGCCACCAAAGTTAAAGTTCAGGGCACAACTAATGGTCCAACTGTTCTTTAGCCAACTCAGCCCTAAGAATCTCAAAGTTCCTCTTGGCTGGAGGGTGGGGGCTGGTTGGGAGAAGGAAACAAAGTTCCTCATTTTTTTTTCATGTGAATTTAAAATTCATGATTGAGTGCTTCCAAAAGCTCGTCAATAACAAAGAAACATGTCAGTTATTGGTCACCAGTAATTTTTAGAGGGTTAACTTATATGTGACTCAAGATATGAGTGTTCTTCCTGCTCTCACTGCAGTTAGGAAATCTTTGATACAGGTCTATCAACTGCCCAAGACAGACCATTGGAAGGACAGGGTCAGATACAAATTCTGTAGCTAGCATAGCCCATGGTACATACTAGGTGCAAAATCAATTATTTGCGAGGACTTCCCATCAACCTGGACATAAATTAGATGTTTTGTGGGAAAGCCATGAGAAGCTATAAGACCAAATGCTTACTTATATTTAGCCTATATTTTGCAGTCTTACTTCACTGAGATAATTCATCTTTCTGTTTTGTCCCTGACTTGGAGAAGATAAGAAAAGATATTTTACCACTTGAAGGAAGGGAAAGGACTTAGAGAGGCTACATCAGCATTGCTTCATGAGTCATAGTTAATATTTTCCAGCAGCTTCTCAAGTCCAGGGGAGTAAATGCCCTTACAATGAAAGTGCAGAAAGGGTCTTGTTCCCATTTAACAGACACAGATCCAAGGTTGGGAAAGGGCAAGTAACTAGCTTCCTGTCACATAGCATGAAGGAAGAGCAGAATCCAAACAAGTCCTTCCACATAGCACTGAGTTCTTACAGCATACTTACCTTCCCACTTTCTAGAAATGTTTACATACAAGTAGATACTTCTAGATATATTGGTACTTGTTAACTGGGCTGTCAAGTATGATAGCCACGAGCCCCATGTACCTACTAAAAACTTGAAAAGTAATCAGTGCCACTGAGGACTGATTTTTATTTTACTTTATCAGATATTTAAATTTAAGTACTGATATTTAATTCGGTCATTGGCAAAGCATTAAGCTTGTTTGGAACAATTTGGGTAGGTGAGTCTACTTTTTCAACTATAAATAATATGAAATCTAAATAAAGAGTATTTCTGATACAAATTTTAGGATCCTAGTTGAAAGGTGCTATGTGGTGAAAGGCATACTGGATCCTGAACAGTCGGTAGAAGAGAAAAGAACATGAAATAGCTGGCTCATAATTTTTTATATTGATTCCATGGTGAAATTATAATATTTTAAATAGATTAAGTAAGTCTATTATTATAATAAATTATACCTGCTTGATTTTACCCTGTTTAATGTGATTATATGTGAAATTATATACGGTTATTGGCTGTTTTATAGGGCCTCCCCTCCACAACATCTTTCTTTTGGAAGTTTACAGAAAATTTCCTCTGGATCCAGTCTCACCCCACACAGTCTCTATGTGTCAGATGAGACCCTGCCTCAGGCTCAGAAGCAAAACATGTGACCCAGAATTAACCAATCAGAACATCAAATTTTTCTAGTCAACAGGAGCAGTAGGAAGGTGAGCCCCTAAGGCTAGTCTAGTCAATTAGCTGTTGTTTCACAGAGGTTGTTTCACCAGACTTGTGACCTACATTAGTTGAGGCAAGATAAATCCTTAGATTTGGATGGTAGTTTCGGGCAAAGATGAGTTTTTTTGAGTCAGGGACTCAAAAAATAGGCACAGTCCTGAAAACATTGCTTGTCACCTGAATCAAACCGTACCTGAGGCCAGGATGGGTTGCTGATTTGCATGAACCACGTAGGTCAAATGATTTCTATTTTTAACATTGGTACCAAATATACGGAGTAGCGCTCCCAGTCCGTGTAATCTTTGAGGACCACACCAAGAAAATGGATGGGAAACCCCTGAGGACCTATATGTTGATATACTTTTCAACTATTATTCTGGCTTTAGAAGAGTTAAAACACACACACACACACACACACACACACACACACACACAAAGATTGGGCACCTTAATGAATCCCAAAATCAATGATTGTAGAGGCAAATCAAAACCCCTGTTAAAGCAGCGTTAGTCAGGTCACTTAGCTCTACCCTCAGCTTCTCTCATTCAGCTGGTACTGGGCATGACTCAACATTCCCCCTGCTGGGTCCCGGGTTGCCCCTCACTTTTACTGCTCCCTCAAGTGGGCTTGAATAGCCCTGCTGCTCAGCCACATCTACCTCGTTCTTGAAGCAAATGGTGCTGTTGGTGCTCATTCTTTTTCTTCTATTTTCACATCTTTCTTTCTTTGGAGCTGTGATTTGGGTTTGCAGTGAAGCCACTAGTGTGTAATGGCAGCTGGACATCCTCCTGGAGGCAGCTATTTCTTTACAGGGCTGCAGATCTTCGCCCCACCTTAATGATAGAGACCCTGTCTGCAGCTCCCCTTAAACTTCCTTCCCTCCAACCTCTCCCCTGCCACCCGCTGCTCACTGTGCTCCTCTTGGCATCCACTTACTGGAAAGCCTTTCCTGACAGCTGCCGGCTGGCCTCTGTGGTCCTCCCTGAACTCCCATCCCAGCCTCTGTTACACTTGGGTGTAATTGCTCTGTTTATTTTCTAGCTAGCTTTCCATTAGACCGTGACCTCCTCGTGGGCAGGAATCCGATTTTATTCAGCTCTGTGCCCCTAGGACTTGGCCCACAGTGGCTGGAGCCTAGGGGATGATTAATAGGTACACAAGGAATAACTGAATGGAATGTGAGAGAAGGAATAGCTGCCCTGATCACTCACAGCTTCCAATTTGCCTCAAAGCTTTTCTGTTGGGAAGCAACTTCCAAGAAGCTTTATTGACACTTAAAAAATAGAAGTGTGAGCAATGAAGAGGAAGCTTCCTTCAAGCCCTCTGCCTTCCCCACCTGCACCCAAGGGCATGGGGTGGAGGAGTTGCTTGTGGCTCATCCAAGCCCGGTAGATGGCATTAAGCATCTAAGGCAATGGAACCATTTCAGAGATCGCTCTCCCTTTCAAGAAGCTGGTGGCTCCTAAAAATGGCGGTGAGACGTGCTTTCTACAGCCGTCCCAGCTGACAACCAAAGGAAAGTTCTATTTTCCCTTTAATTGTTAGTTGGGGAGAATGGGAGGGAGGGGGAAGGAGCTGAGGGGTAAAGGGAAGGGCAGAAGGAGGTAGGGAAGCTTCCTCTACCCTGAAGACCCTGGGAGGAAAGGGACAGGTCAGCCCTGGGCTTACCCAAGGCAATGATGAAGCAGCTGCAATCAAAACTCCCAGCAATGGACAGGGCAACGGAGACACCACGGGACCATGAATAAGCCACTCTGGAAACAGTTCATGTCAAGCCCAGCCCTAGGCAAGAACAAGGTTAAGATGTGCTCGAAACAATGCTCTGTCTTTAAATGCCGATTGGAGCTAATTAAATCCAAAGTGGGGACATTTAGACCCGTTGCTTTGGCACATCGTTGGGAGGGTTACCTTGGGGCCTGGCTCAGAACATCCGCTCCGGAATTAAGAAACTCTGGAGCCTGACACTGGCTGGCCTGGCTCAGGGCAGATTCACTTTCCTGTAGTAATGAGCCGACAGGAAGCACAGGCCTGCAGGTCTGATACCTGACAGAGGCTGAGACAGAGCAGGAGGCCAAGGCAGAAGACAGTCTCCCAGGTCTGCCCTGTGCCTCCCCTGTCTCATCTGCTAGGCTTTTTATGTCCCTTGGCAGGGAGCCTTCCCTCCAAGGAGCACCGCCCTCGCCTGACACCACAGATTAAGCAATTTGCTTTTAATTAGGACTGCAGTCATTTCCAAGGGAGCGGTGTGTGTGTGTGTGTGGGGGGGCTGGAGCGGTCTCTTCTAAATGTAGGTGGATTTGAGGCATCAGGTACATTCAGCCCCTCGCTTGGGGAAGCCAAGTTGGGTGACTTGTCCCCAGCCCCCTGGGCTCCTTACTCTGCCCTACCAATACTTGGTGCTCACTGACATTTGAGGGGCACAGAAAGGAAAGCATGATGCTCTGAATCTCTGTCTGCTGCTGAAATGATACCCAGATGGCTATGCAGGTTCACACTTTCCTGCACTGGCCTGGTGCCGTGGTCCGTGGATAGCCGAGGCCTCACCTCCAGCAGAGGCCCCATTAGGCTGCTCTCACCAGAGGAGTTTAAGCAGTTGGCTGGGGTAGAAAAGAGAGGAGAGAGGGAGTGGAAAAGGCTGTGCTGTGTGACACTGACCCCATCAGCATCTTCCACCCTGGAGTTGTGGGCTGGTGCCGCATCTCTGTGCCCCACTCTGCACCCAGGCCTGGCACCCACCAAGATCCCATCATCCTGGGAGCTTTAAATTGAGGGAATGTCACCCAGTTTCCTGCTTTGGCTCCCTGCTTCCCTGCATCCACACTTCTTATGATGTAATTGGAAAGGAAAGAAAGGTAGTGGCTTTGTTTACAATGCAATCAACATCTGAATAATTTACCATGAAATAAGCTGGAGCTATATTCAGCATAGAGTGTGCTCCCCCAAGCTCTAAGTCCTTGGATGCATGCTGCATCTTCCTTTCCTCCGGGGTAAGTGGGGACTCCTGGCAGACCAGCCTCGGGCACCCCTCTTTTGACAAACTCAAACTGGACATTTCCTATGGAGACATCCCTCCCTAATCTAGACCTTCACTGGGCATTCTCTAGAACCAACATTGTGAGGGTCTTTCCTTGGCCCCACTGAAACCAGTGCTACCTCCAGATGCCCCTCTGCCTAGTACCATGCACATTTTAAAGATCTTTCTGTGGGATGGGAGAGTGGGGTCTGATGATGGACCTGGCACACAGTTCAGGGCTTTGCTCAGTCCTGCCTGACGCCTAACATTTGGATGAGTTGGTAAGAAGAAAGTAACTTTCAAAGCAGGCCGGGCAGGGGCCAGGGTGCTGTCTGCATGAACAGCACCCGCTTTCCCTACAGCTGGCTTTGATTTGTGCTTCTGGTTCAATAAGTAGGCACAATCCCACTCGGGCATGCCAAACATGGCCTGGAGCCTCTGTCCGCTTCCAGACACAGAGCTGAGCTCTACCCACTTGTCTGGACTGTGACATGCTTTTCTCCCTCCCTCATTTTCCACCCAAACCTAAGGTTGCGCTTTCTGCCGGACATGCATTGTTAAGACAACAGACACTCCGAGCTTCTCTGCAGCTGATGGGGAGATGGGGAGATGCTGGCTAGACAGACACCCACACCCCCCTCTACAGCTTCTGACTTCCACGCCCTCTGCTGCCCAGCTCCCAGGTAGATCCAGAGGGCTCCTGAGACACTGAGCTATCCACCATCACCCATCAGCTCTGCTCCCTAATTCACTATGAAGGTGGGATTTTAAGTCAATGGGTGAGGTTGGGTTTTGGCAGTGGAAAGTAGGGGCAACAGGGAAGGGGGTAACTTCCTTCCTTCTTACAGCCCTGAACAAAGTGGCTTAAATCCAAATGGTACATTCTTGGGTTTTGTTGTTGTTGTTGTTCTTATGTTGGGAAACCGCAAAGCTACAGTTAGCTCACAGTAACCTTATTTGTATCAGAACATAGTGCACCTTCACCAAGCAAAGGGAGCCCCCTCTCTTTGCCAGGGCACTGAGCTTAGTGATGAGGGTGCAAGCTAGATTTCCATTGTCCTCAGCATCTCAGCTGAGCACTTTTGTACAGTGCACAACTTACTCAACCATGCCAAGCAGCCTGTGTAGCAAGTGAAGGAAAGAGGCAAGGTGAGAGCCATGAGGCCTGCCTTCTGATATGTGGGTTGAAGGTAGTATCTAAGGGCCAAGATCATGGAGAGAGAAGGCTGCACTTGGATTCTGCAGGGGCTGCATATCGGTCATATAACATAAGACACATTGCTTCTCTGAAGCTGTTTCTTCATTGGTGTAGTAAGCACAAAACAGATCTTGAGGATGAGGTGCAGTAGGCTATGGTGGAGAAATGTGGGTGCTTTGGTGGTGGGTGTGCCATAGTAGTAGTCATCTGAAGACCTGTGGTCCTATGTCTGAATCATAGTCAGTGTTCTATACCAATATTATCTCAATTTGAAACTCAATTTAAAAAAAAAAAAAGGTTATACACATAGACATCTTACATCTTCTTTTGAAACTTTATAGATACTCCTGGGGTCTTCACTCAGGTAACTTTGAACAAATTATCTCATCTGTTGGAGTTTGTTTATATTCGAAGACTGGTTTGATCAAGGGTGTCTCTAAAGGTCAGCATTAACCACCTGCACCCGATTCTGCCCACAGGTGTCCCTCACCCCTAACACCCTCTTGCCGGTTTTCTGTCTGCAAGACACTACTTTTATGGACTTCAACTGCTACTCTATTTGCATCACTATTGGTAACTCTGGTAACTGAGAAGATTAGAGATTTGTTGCACAAAGAGACAAGATTCTGCATGGCTTTCATTTCCTCACCAGGTATTAGGGGCTGAGTTGTGTCCCTGGTCCCTAACTCCAAATTCTAGTGTTGGAGTCCTATCCCCCAGGACTGATTGGGTAAAGGATCGTTACAGATATAATTAGTCAAGATGTGGTCACACTAGAATGGGGCAGATCCCTAATTCCAAATGAGTGGCATGCATATAAAAAGGGGGCTTATGGACACAGATCTGCACACAGAGTAACCCCACGGGAACATGAAGGAAGAGCTGGGGGCATGCTTCTAACTGAAGGGAAACTGAAGATGGTATCAAACCACCAAAAGCTGATGGAGAGGCCTGGAACAGCAGGGGCTGACCTGAGACACCTTGATCTCAGACTTCTGACATCCAAGACTGTGAGCTAATACATTTCTATGATTTCAACCACTCAGTCTGGGGTCCTTTGTAGGGCAACTCCAGAAAACTAACACATTTCTATGATTTAAACCGCTCACTCTGGGGTTCTTTGTATGGCAGCCTCAGTCCCTCTTTCATGTTCCTGAACACCAAGCACATCCTAGGATCCTAATGTGGTGGGTCTCAGCAAAGATAGATTCCGACATGCAATGCAATGGTCCTTCATGAACAGTCAACACTGTGAATCGTACAGCCTCAATTGCCAGAGGGCGATGGTGATTATTTAAACTCTTTCCCAATAAAGGTTTGAGGTAATAGAAGTACTTAAAGTAAGATAGTATAACCAATAAGAACCTAGATGATGAGAAGGAAAAAAAGAAGTCAATATAGAAGATTCATCAAAAGTTGGGAGTGGGTGCAGTTTTATTCTTCTGGGTAATAAAAACTATATAACTCATGTTTTTCTTTTTGCTCTGGCCACTAGGAAGCTCAAAAGCACATTTGCAACACAGCTGTTTCCACTTCAGAATGTAGCCTGAGCTTCTTCATGGCCAGTTTTATGCCAGTACCATATGGGATAGGATGCTTTTCTAGCATGACATTCTAAAATAATGAGCATGGGAGAGAAGGCTAAACTCCTTAAGGAACTTAGAGAGATACGATAAGAAAGATCCTATCATGTGAAGTCTGGAGGGAATGCCTACACGTGTTGCTCTCTCTACTTAGTGATTTTCTTTAGCATATACCTTGAGCCCATCTGTGAAATATTATGCAGGGCCATGAACTAGGCACATGGTGATTTAAACTGAGGAATTTTACATTTAAAAAATTCCAGATTTTTGCTCCCTTCTTAATGAGTCAGAAACATCTAGCCTCACTGACCCCCTTTACTCCCTCACAGCAGTAGTGGATTAGAGTTGTTTCTTTAAATAGGACACATGTCCTCAGTTTTCCACAGTCTCTACTATTCTCTATTCTCTTCCCACCAGGTCTCCTATAGGTATTGTAGGAATTTGTGTCTCCTATCCATGAGCATCTTGAGTGAGGTTGTGCTGTAGTGACCATTCATCCCACAGTATAGATGAAGGACCCAAGTTCCAAAGACAAATAGGTTCTAATGAGAAAAGTGCCATCTCTGAATTGTGCAGTCAACAACCTGTACAACTGTCCATGGGGTCCTGTAAGATGAAGTGACTGGGAAATTCCTGTGTCAGAAGATTTCAGTGAAGGTTAAATAAATACCTGAACAGACATGTGTTGACTAGTACAGTTAAGAGTCAACAAATCACACATACACACACAATATACACATGCAGAGTAGGCTTATCAGTATTTAATAATCAGTTCACTGGGAAGGGGTACCCTAATTTGTAATGTAGTCAGTTTCCCTAGTGTTGATACTTCCAGCATAGTGGATTTCTATGTACCTATGAGAAGCCCACTGGTTTGTAAAAATCTGAGAATTTAACAATTGACTCAAGGACCAGTGACAGGCAAACTCCAGTTTACTATACTAGTTCATAATGATTTACGAGAACTGATTGTCATATTTCTACAGTATTTTTAAATTACACGATATGCTGTGTTTTGTTATGATAGCTATCATTTTGTTAAAATATTGATTAATTAATATTAAATAATTGATTAATATATTGATTAATATGTGCATAGATATGTGTATAGCATATACACATGATCTATATTGAACATATAACTTACATGGGGAAGACATAATTTTAATAAATGATGTTTTAAGAGAACATAATCCTTCATAAATACTGCATCCTACTAAAGATTATGTAATAAAAGATAAAATAAATATGACATGTTAAAAGATTGTAAAATAAGAGTAGAAACCCATGAAGGTTAATTTCCTCATTTCCTTTCTAGACACTGTGGGTGCAGGCTTCTGGTCTATCCTCCTCTCCTTTTCTGAGCTCAGCTTTTATGGATGAGAAATCAAAGAGAGATCTAGATCCAAGAATGGGGTGTTTCAGCAGCCAGGTGAATGAGACCCCATGAGGCCAGGTTTTGCTCATGGTCTGCAGTTGCTCATGGGAGTTCTCTCCTGTTCACATCAGACTGCTTTTCTCCTGGGAGCGACCCCTGTTGGTTCCAGGAACAAAGCTGACAGGATTCCACCTGTTCCAGACCCACACATCCCAATGTAGGGCTCCGTCTTGCTGAGGCTCCATTTATGTCTGCACACAACAAAATGCATGCACATACACATACAACAGTGAACAGTTTACATAGGCACTTGCACACACAATATACATATACATGCATGCACACCTGCACACAGGTACACACACCTGTCCACTCCTGTCCACACACACACACACACACATACATAGTTTTCTCTAAGATACTTTTTCTAAAGTATCTTTATAACTTTGTAATGATATAAAGATGATATAAAGTGCATCTTTATAATAATGGATGACAGTCTCCACTGTCTCCAAAGTCAAGGGTAATGCCTCATAGTTAGTAAAACAAGAGCTTTCTGTGACTCAGTAGATACAATCAACAAAAAAGTCTTTTTCAGAGTTATTATTCATTGAGCCATTACTATGTACCTAAAACTTTTGTACATCCACCCTGCATTTTCTCCAGCTACACCATGACCTAGAAGTTGAGTTCTCATCCCTGTCTTCCCAAGAGAAAGTAAAGCTGAAGAGGGTAAAAATATTTGGGGAGGGTCACACAATGGAGAAAAGGCAGTTTTTCCAATGCATCTGCCTTTAAGGACATTTTTATTTTCTCCCCAAATTCATCCTTCAAGCTCTTATGCAGGGAGTACTGGGTCTAGGATTTTAATCAAGAGCAGTCTCCCCCATATTGTAGGCCCAGACTGCTCTCTGCAGACCCATATCTGCCTGTCTGTCTTTTTTCCCTCCTAGACTATATTTTGGTGTAACCTACAGTGCAGCACTTTGAGGTTCACGTGTCTCAAAAATAATGTAGAGCTTATCTGGGAAACAGAGAGGGTCCATCACAGAGAGTGAGGGGAGATGGTTTTGATTCAAACAGGGAAATTCATTCTTGGGAAAATTCCTTAGGACAGACACAGAATATACCGAGAAGTCCTGTGACCACAGTCATCTGACTTGGGGAAGACTGAGGCATTTGAAGCTTAGGACTCACTTTACAAAAAAATAACATATATATATTTACTTTTGATATATATGTATATATATTTATATATACATTTACTCTTGATATATATGTATATATATATATTTACTTTTGACACAGGTCTATGTAAATATTGTTAAAGCATCTATTATCAATCAGATACACACTCCTGCACTGGGTACATTACCAATGCCCACTGGTATCTGCTGTTCTAAGCACACAAGGGAACCACTTCTGTGATTTCATTGACATTCATGATATATTTATTTCTTTTACACCAAAACATTATTCCCCACTACATTGACAAGAGTTGACTGTGACTCACTCTCCAGGTTCCCCCCAAATGAGTTCCATGGCTAACTGGTCAACCCTACATCAAGGAGGGTGGCACTGCTCCCTTTGGATAGGTTTTTAGTCACATCTGTCTTGTTTCCTCCAGAAACATGACACCAGGTCACATTATAGACTTTGCTGTCCTGTGCCTCTGTCCAGTCCCCCCATGTGGTTCCAAATGTTGTGCTCATACCTTGTCATCTTGTCAACCCCAGAATTTGGCCTCAGCATCAGGGTCCCACGCCTGATGAGAGTCTAAACACACATGTTCAGAGACAGAGCAAGAAAAGGTGATTATTTCTGAGTTTCAAACAAACCAGTATTATACCAAGGGGATCCTATCATGACCCAAGGTGACTCTTTCCCAAAGGGCTGATACTCATTTGAAAGTGAGAGATCTATTTGTTCAGAAATCTTGCAGTCAGAGGAACACATTGAACTGTTTTCAGAAGTTGTTGAAAGAGGCATGAAATGGTCAAACGGGCCCCTGTCCTCTCACTAACATCAATATCTGTCCTGGTCACCCAGAATGGAAGAGTTCAGGAATAAAAATGGGAGAAAGCTGTGAGTGCATATTCATGCATGCATACACATCCCTGGACATATGCATATTCTTCCATGGAATGATAAGGAAGAAGACACACTGGAAGCATTGAACAGGGCTAAGGTGTCTATTGCCTTGCACCAAGGCTCTAATCCTTACTAGCATAGATACCTGGGGCCAATTACATGTCATCTGAGAGCAGAAGCTCTTACCTGCCTAATAGGTATGTTAAACTTACATTATGGGTATGAGCATACCACCAGGTGGCCTATTTGGGATTAATTGGGTGGGTGGTGATCTGGACATAGACCAGGACAGTAAAGTCTGTAATGTGACCTGATGTCATGTAATGTGACCTACCCAGAAGCAGCAGTGCCCACCGTCCTTGATGTGGGGTCGACCAGTTCACCATGAAGAGCTAGCCTGGACCCCTGACTTCAGGAACCCCTTCCTTCTGGAAACCACAGCATTCACAGAAAGAAATCACGAGCTGGCACCGGGCACTGCTCAGTCATACCACTTCCTTTTCTCTAACCTATAATAGAAACTTCTGCCTTGCTTGGGCAGGAGGCCATGCAGGCTGAGAGGTGGGACTCTTCCTCTTCTCCCTTCCCCTGGAGGGAAGACATGAGACAGGCAGGAGGCCTCTGTCTCGCCATGGCTCCTGGGAGGCTTGTTTGTGGAGATTGGAGTTGGCCCGGTGGCACTGGAGAGCCAGCTTCTGCTGAGCATATTTCTGGGTTTGGAATGCCATCCCTTGGAGAGCCGGTCTCTTAGAGACGCCAGGTCTGAGCAGGCTTTAGAAAACAGCAGAGGCCTGTGGTGTTGGGGGGGCAGGGGTTCCCACATGCCAAGCTACAAGGCTCTTTGTGGGGGGTTCCCTCAGGCATTTCTAATTACAGGAGTTATTTCTGCCCCGCAGATTATGTGGTTCTTGCACTTGGCGTGAGGAATGAATCGAGTCATTATTAACTCAGCAAGTGTCAGCCCTGGGTCCAGAGGCTCCCATTTGGAAACAGAGCAGTTAATACACGGGTGGATTAGGTGGCTCTTAAGCTTCGCCACAATTAGAAACTCAGGACGTTTGAAATGTTAACTGGAGTATGTGGGTAGAAGGCCTGACTTCACTGCCAAGGAGATACCAGCCTGGAGGAGGCTGCAAAAAATTGCATCAGATTGGGGCTGAGGGAAGTGGCGTGGACCGTGCGTCAGGGCTACTTATGGACGTGTGTGGCTGACCCTCTCTGAAGCCCCCTAGACAGCTTTGTGGTTCCCATTTCATAAGCCCATGGTTGGGGGGAGCTCAGAGAGCTCCCTAGGAATCAGTCCCTAAGTTTACACAGCAAGGAAGTGCAGCCAGGAATTAGAACTCACATCAGAATTCTCTCTGCATGGAAATTTGGTTCTGGGTAATACCTTTCCACCCCCAGGGAGACACTGACACTAAGAAACAAAGTCCAGAAAACCAATACAATAGCAGCAGTAATGACAGTAGCTGACATTAAGTGAGCACATACTATGTGGTATGCAAGATTACAGTCTGTATCTACTTGTTGTTCACACTTGGGATCAGTGCAGAAGCAGGTACTACTACATATGAGCAACATGCTGAGATCTGTAAGTAAATTAAAAGAACCAGGACTAGGTTCCCATAACATGAATGTGTTTCCCCAATTTTGACAGAAGCACAACCCAATCTAGGCTCTTCACTGTGCCTATATTCATCCATTCAATCACTGTTTATGAATAAGAATTCGTGAAACACTGCCCTGCAATAGCTTTGTGCTGGAAGCATAAAACACATCCATCCTCTGGGGTAGGTGCTATTTATTACTCTCTTCATGGTCTGGATAAGAGAACTCTGCACTTCGCAACCTAAGTGTTCACTGACAGATGATTAGATTAAAAAAAAGTATTTCTGTTTCCAAATGAGAGCCTCTAGACCCAGGACTGACACATGCTGAGTTAAAAATGACTTGATTCATTCCTTATGCCAAGTGGAAGGACCATATAATCTTAGGAATATATACACAGTGGAATACTACACAGCTATGAAAAAGAAAAACCCTGCCACCTACTACCATGTGAACTATAGACCCAGAGGGTATTATGTTTAGTGAAATAAGGCAGGTAGAAAGAAGCAAATAGTTTATGATTTAACTCATGTGGCAGGTAAAGAAATAAAAAATGAAACAAACACTTAAGCCGCAAGAACAAAATAGTAGTTACCAGAAAGGAAGCTGGGGGAGGTGGCCAACTGAGTAAAAGGGGTTAATTGTATGATGAGGGATGGACACTAGACGTTTGGTAACGAGCATAATGCAGTATATACAGATGTTGATCTATTTCTGAACAGCTGAAATGTATAGGCTGTTATAAGCCAGACCAACTTCAATTTAAAGAAAACCAAGTTTCAAGGAGCAGGTGTCCTAATGATAAAAACAACCTACTATGATCCAATTGGTCTAGAAATGCCAAAGCACAGACTGTCACATAGAGGAGAGACCCACGTTGCATAAAGAGAGTGGTCAGTGGATGACAAAGCAAACAGGGAGTGTGTGTGTGTGTGTGTGTATGTGTGTATGTTGGGGGGGGAGGAGGGACCCTAGGGACCACAGCACGGGGAACAGCCCAGCAGGTATGGAATGTAAACAGTCCAACAGGCCAGCGGGAACCCCACAGAGCTGGACAGTGAAATATTAATTACAGGGAAAACTTTCACCAAGATCATAGGCATTGCAGACTTCACGTTTTGGTTCCTTCATGCTTGGCTTTGTTGGGTGTTTTGGAGAGGCCCTGTGGTCCCTGGCACTTCACCCAGGTCCCTGTATATAGTCTGGGGAACAGATAGGCAGAGTCAAAACCAGATTCCTTCAGCTCAGTTCTATTTTCCACTTCCCTAATTACAACATTCCTTCCCTTTGAACTTTGTTCAAGTTCTCCTTCCCTCGAGTTGTACCACTACCACCTGATGCAGGAAGGAAGCAATAGTTGCCGTGTTTCTAAGAATGATAAGGACAGTGGGCCGAGAAGGGGCCTCCTGCATGAATTTGCAGCTGCCGTCAGCTGGGGCCCCATTGAGTGCCCCCTGGGAGCAGTGTGATGAGCTCAGGCTTATTCACAGGGTGGCAGGTAAGCGGGATGGTGAGTCATGCCAGACACACAGGGGGGTCCTTGTGCCAGGCACAGAGTAGGTTCACAACCTGGTATTGTCCAATCTCCAGTCATTTTAAATTACAGCAATGCACACTGGAAACTTCAGAATGGGCTGCTGATTAATTTTTAATATTTTCATTAGAGCAGATCTGATGGCCCCCCTGCAGCTCCATCAGACTTACTCACTTACATGGAGGCCTGCTTTCCTGTTGGGGAAATTTGGGAACACGCAGCCGGGAGGAGGAGACTCAGCTTAACTCCTGGTCAAGCCATGTAGCCGCAGCATACTCAGCGTTTGCTCTGTGTTGGCTTGCCCGTGATTTTGAACTGCAGTGTGCTACCACTTCTGCCCAATCTGGGGATGGGGGTTCATTAAAATCCATACCCCTGCAAGGATAAGCTCCTTTTTTCTGTGCCTTCTGTGGAATCTGTTATCTCGTGGTAAATTGGCACATTTATTACATCGGTGACTGAAGGGTATAGCATGGGTTACCAGGAGCTTGTACCTTTTTATTGTCCATCTTGGGGGGGGAAAGTACGATGATTACACCATTGCACAGGATTTCCACCTTAACCATGACCATTAAACAGGTTTATTTGTTGTGTTTTGACACTTGTCTCTAACTTCGAGAATGGAGGAAGCATTTCCCTGTAGAGATGTTTCCTTCTTTCTCCCAAAGTGTCTTCTCTTAGTTAAGAATGAGGAATAATAGGTTTAGAAATGACTGCTTTAAAGCAGGAGTCACAAGAGTCTTTCCAGAAAGGACCGGATAGCAAGTATTTTAGGGTCTGGACACTCTCCATGATCTCTGCTCAGTTCAGCTAGTGTGAAAGCAGACACTGATAATTGGCGAATGAAGGGGCAAGGCTATTGTCTACTAAAGCTTTATTTTAGACACGAAAATTTGAATCTCATATAATTTTCAGGTCATGAAGAACTCTTCTTTTAATTATTGTTAGGAATGAAAAAAAAACATTCTAAATGCACAGGGCATCCAAAAAAAGCAATGTGTCATCACTGGTCCATGGTCCAGCATTTGCCAATGTCAGAAACTTGAGGGACTTATTTCTACCACTAACAGTAAGCAAGTGGGGGCAGAGCTGCATCCTTACTGAGCCTCTGGTTCACCTGTGCTGTCCAGTGTTGTGATCATAAGCCACCTGTGGCTACTAAGATATAAATGTGAATTAATTGAAATAAACAGTTGAGACCATAAGTGCACCAGGCACAGTTCTGTATCAAACAGCCACATGACGCTTGTGATTTTCATAATGAACGCCACTGGGAGGGAAGAGTCCCATCACCACAGAAGTTCCACCAGGTAGCGCCAGACTAGAATGATCTTTAGACCACTCTTTGGTCCAAGCATTGGTGCATGTAGAATTCTCAGGAATGAAAGTGTGCAAGGAAAGAAAGAGGAAGAAGAAAAACAACTGTTTGTTCCCGTTCACAGCAAGAATTGCAGTAGGTTGGGATTGCAGTGGGATGAACTAGTAGGTCTCCCAAGTTCTTGTTCACTAAAATCCCCAGAACATGACCTTACTGAGAAATGACGTCTTTGCCTGTGTGATCAGTTGAGAACCTTGCGATGAGAATCATCATGGATTTAAGTTTGGCCCTATGTCTGGTGATTGGTTAAGAACAGAGAATGTACAAACACAGACAGACACAGAGCAGGCAGTACTGGGCCCCAGGAGGACAGCTAGAAGCCAAAAAATGCCCATGACAAGCAGCAGCCGCTGGAAGCCAGGAGACAAACCTTCAGAGGGCTCGAGACCCTGCCCCCATCTCCTCTCCAGATCTCCTCCCTCCAGACTTGCAAGGGAATAGATTCTGCTGTTTTAAGCCACACAATTTGTGGTCATCTGTTGCAGGAACCACAGGAAGCCCATGTGGGGATAGAAGGGTGATAGAATGGAGTTTTGATGAGAAAGAAGAGGATCAAGTTATCAGCCATCACATAACCTTTGAAATAATCTGGGGGACTGATGACAGCATCCAAGCAAGGATTTCAAAAGTGTATCGTAGAGAGATGGACCCAGAAACTACTATTTTATTTAAGAAACTCCATCTTCCAGGAACCAGTGGCTAAAATAGAGCTAAAATAGAGGGCCTTGGAAACACAACCAGGAGTGAGACCAGCTTGCCTACTCCAAGGAAGACCTCACCTGGAAGATCTGGGGGAAGCACCTTGACCACAAAGGGGGTCAGACAGCTTGGAGCCGGGGGCGTAGTCCTTCGAAAATTGCCCCACACGTGTGGACTGGGAGGATTAGGGTGGGGCAGAAGTCCTTGTCTTTGAGGAAGGCAGGAAATAGGGCAGAGTCTAATGGGAGTGGTGAGGGCTCAGATGGGAGGGAGGTGACATGGGCGAGATCATTTCACTGAGCTCACGCACAGTGAAGATGATTACAATGAAAGCCAATCTGGGGTAAGAAGTCAAAGAGATGGTCTTCTGTCTGCCTCACTTCTTGGTGTCCAAGATGAGCTGGTGGGAAATAAAACTAAGGCATTTACTTAACTTCTGGAGATGGAAGAAGGCTTCCATGGGAGGAGACTTATAGGACGCATCTCATCTACCCCACTCCCTGATATTTCTCAATGCTGGCCAAACACACATGATGTAGACTACTTAGGAGGGGTGGCTCACCTATCACCTACCCCTGGGTCACCCTGTTATATGGCAGGGCTGTGTCTGGTAGTTCAACATCAAGGGCCTTTCTGAGAGGGGGGCGAAAGCTGGGTGGGGCGACTTGAGCCTGGGATTCCCTGTGGCTTTGGCCTGAGAAAGACGTTAAATCACTTCTCACTATGGGAGGCAGTTCAGTGACTGTAGGACACCCGAAGAGCACAGCTGTTCTGTATGCAGCGCCTCTAATCCAGGAATGTGCTCTAGAAGAAACAAACATGGGATTTAGGGGAGATTATGGGTAAGGATTCAGGCTCAGCCTTCAACTAGTCTTGCATCTGACTCGTTCTCTGGGGCAAGTTCTGTGTCTGTCTGCATGATGTTTCAACTCTTTCAGTTTTTTCAACAGAAAAGCATACTAATAATAACACCAACCTCAGTCATGATGAGACTCCAGTCAAATAATGTCATGCACATGGTACCAGTGCACGGAAGACATTCAACTAATGGCAGCAGCTATCAGCTTTGTTGTTGTTGTTGTTGTCAAACAAAGATGAACACACAAGAGTTACTAGTGATGAATTAAAATATATATACAAGAAAAATGTCTAAAGATGGAGGGGATTAACAATGAGATATATATATGTACATATATATACATATATATGTATATATATATATACATATATATATATACACACATGTGTGGCGAAATGACTTATGTCTGCTAACCACCATTTTTGAAGATAAATGGAAATGGTGCTTAATGATTTGGGAAAATGTCAAAATAGAATAATAAATGAGAAAAGTTAAACAACACTCTGTAATACAGTAAAATTCTTCTTAACTACCATTACTACACACACACACACACACACACACACACACACACACACACACAGAGCTCTACAGAAAAACAACAGGAAAGATTCATAGCAGCAGGAAGATACTTATTACGAGTAGGAGTATGGATAATTTTAACTCTTCTTGTAACTGCACTCTACTTTCAATAAACTTTACAATATACATAAATTACTCTGATAATGCAAATTAAAATATGGAGGAAATAGAATACAAATTTCACAGTCAAACTGATAGATTCAAATGATTCAGGGACTGCATAACCTTGGAGGAATTCTTTAATTGAATGCGCAGTTTCCTTATATTTAAAAAGGGGTGAGAGAAGGAAGAGTTGAAGGCCTCTTGTTTCACTGTACTAGGAAAGATCTAAGATAGTGGGAGGGCAAAGAGCCTGGCATGTAGGAGGAGCGCACGTATTTTTGTACCCAAGTTCAGAGGATCCTCGTAAGAAGATTAGTCTGGTTCATGGAGGACAATCATATGCTTATTGGGTCATTGGGAACTCTGAGATGGAAAGTTTTCTTCCTTCACACCAAAGCCCAAGTCCTGTTTCTGGGGTGCAGTTCTTCCCAGAGAAGTCCTGGGGTGTTGCTTGGGAGGAATCTGGTCACTTTGTGCCCAGCTCATGTTCTCCTTCCTGGTCACACCAACACACTTTGGAGTCCACCGGAAATCCCAGATAGATTTCATGGACGAAGCACCCCGCCGCTCCCCTTGCATGGCCACAGAGCTGTCATTGGGGGATTCTTTAAAAGGACACCACAGCGAGGAAGAGGATGCTGGGATGCAGGAGAGAAGTTCAGTTTCTGTCAAAAATCAATAATGCTGACTAAAACCCAGGAGCCCCCAATACACGGATCTTTGTTTTATTATGTGTAGGTCTCTGTGAGAAGCACAATTTGTAGGCTGTTTTTTGTCATTTCCCTCCCAGTTTTGTTGAGACATAATTGATGTATAACATCGTGAAAGCTGAAGATGGGCACTGTGTGGAATCCATGCACTTGCAGGTCATGAACTGGGGGCTACCTTTGCCTCCGTGTTGGCTAATGCCTTCATCACCTCACTTATCGTGAACAATACTCTATTATATGCTTGGCAGTTGTTAAAAGAGTAGGTCTTAAATGTTCGCACCACAAAAAAGGCATGGTAATTATGTGTGGTAATTATGTTTGCTTTTCCATTGACTTTTTACAACTGTTTGCAGAGATGAGAAATTCAAGGCTGAGGGAATTCTCTCTGGTCAAAGACACAGAGGGTGGGTAGGTGACCACGGCTCAGGTCCTGAGTATGAGCTCAAAGCCACCACACTTAGGTAACCCCTCCCCCCTGCCCACCCCGCTGCCCTGGGGCCTTCTCACCCCATGGATGTGGGCCCAGCTATCCATCTACCAGATCTGGGCAACATAGAGGAACAAGCACAGGGTCGACTTTGAGGCCAACAGGCAGCGAAGGAACATTTTCCATCAGTTTCTCCCTCGTCCCTGTCTGATCCAGGAGGTAGTTTTGAACTATTCCAATTCCCTGAGGCCCTTTCCTTATTACTATTGCTCTTAAATGTTTTGATTGTGGTGTATTATGGATGTTATTTCAAATCAGCTTTTAGCCTTCAAAGACACTAATGCAATCATACAAGACCATTCTCTTGTGCAGACCATCCTTAATAAAAACAATACATCAGGCACTGACTCTTAGTAAAGTGGCACTCAGACCTCTCTTCAGACAAAGCCTCCTCACAAAACCTCAGGAACCTGGCTCAGAGGTTGGTAAGAAAGAAAGAAATCGATGGAGGGAAGGAAGGAAGAAGGGAGGGAGGAAGGGAAGAAAGAAAGAAAGAAAGAAAGAAAGAAAGAAAGAAAGAAAGAAAGAAAGAAAGAAAGAAAGAAAGAAAGAAAGAGGAGGAGAAAGGAAGAGAGGGAAGGAAGGAGGGAATGAAGAAAGGAATAGGGGGAAGAAGAGGGAAAGGAGGGAGGGAGGAAAAGAAGGGAGGGAGGGAGAAAGGAAAGGGAGAGGGAAAGAGGGAGGAAAGAAAAGAGAGGAAGGGAGGGGAGGAGGGAAAGGGAGGGAGAGGAGGAAAAAGAGTGAGGGGAGGGAGAGAGGAAGGAAGGAATGCAGGAAGACAAAAAAGAAGAGAAAAAGGAATGGAATAAAATATTTTATTGTCATTTGATAGTTACAGGGGTGTGCCTGTGTGATAGTTACAAAGTATTGCCCATCCAGTCCTGATTTATAGAACTCTAGAATACAAGGCTGACGCCTGGCTGTTCAGATCAGCACCACCTGTCACTAGTTGAGTTCTGAACAGTTATGTGCCCTCTGTGTTTCTTTGTATGCAGCCCACTTGCTCCTGTCTTGTCAGTGGGAGTGAGCACAGATCACTCTGCCCAGGACAGTCCCAGGTTGCAGCTGTTGTTCCAGCGTGATTATTAATAGCACCCTTTCACCTCTGGAAGTAACCTTGTTTGCGTGATAAATTACATACTCTCCCTGTGCCTAACTTCCAGTGCGGTGACAACGAAAGAGGTGTTTGGGAATGTTTTGTCACTGTGAACGCCTTATTACCTAGTCAAAATACAGAAAACCCTTTACTGCGGATCCTTCTCTCTGCTACCTTGAAGAAATGGCCATGAGGAGGGGAGGGGGATACTCAACATTATAAATTGGTCTTACTCAAAATAAGATGTGGTGTGTGTGTATTCACATACATGTCAATGACGTAGTGGGGGCATGCAGAGGGGACAACAGTGACTGTTTCCAGTGACAGGTTAGATGAAGCTATGTTTTTCTGAATGAGCAGGTTAGGTTGCTTTGAGACAAAACATAAATATAAAAGAACAAGTTGGGCATGGTGACCTGTGCCTGTAAGCGATAGCCTATAGAGTTGTGGCTGGGACTGGGGATCATCGTTGGAGTCCTTCCTGGGGCAACATAAAGAGACCTAGTTCCAAAAAATAGCTGAGCGTGGTGGTGCACGCCTGTAACCCCAGCTACCTGGAAGCTGAGGCTGGGGATTGCTTGAGTCTGTGGTACCACAGGCAACGTGAACCTGCGGTTCTACGGGCAAAAATAGTGAGACCTAGTCTCAAGAATATATATATATATATATATATATATATATATATATATATACATATATACATATATATGAACATGCACACAACATGAAGTTGGGCAGTCTGCCCTCAAGGCAGACTTGGAAGCAGGCCCACAGAGTCCTGCCTGCCCTTCCACCCTGAGAAGCAGTGGGAATGAGCGCTGGAGGGAAGAGTGTGCTCTTGACCAGGGTTTCTTCTCTCGTTGAGGGAAGCCCAAGCTGCCACTGTGGCCATGCTGCCTGCAGCCTGGATGGCAAACAGGACTGAGGGTGTCTTGAGCAGAGGCACAGAGCTGACTGCTTAGCCAGTGCGGCTGCTATCAGCCGGGTGTGACTTTTGCCCTTGAACCCAACACAGCTTCATGCAGAAGGCATTGGGAGAAGTTTAGAGTCAAACAAGTTGATCTAAACACCATGTCCTAAAACCTTTCATTTTTCTGTTCAAAAACAAAAAAAAAAAAGGGGGGGGGGAGGAAGGAAGAGTTGATTCAGTTTGATTCAGTACCAGAGATTTCTCTGGAACACAGCAAATGAGTCAGCTCCCCCTAATATAAAGTCATCCCCAGACCCCCTGGAAGCCTCATTCATAGGTAGGGAATGATTGTTTCACATTTATGAGTTATGGGTGAGAGGGGAGGGGGGGAAGTCACTGGCTAAGAGTTATAGAAAAAGGGAAGTTCCAGGCATTGCACAAGACATGTAGGTGGCAAATGGCAGAGTAGGTTTCTAACTCCATGCCTGCTTGCTTCTCAGACCCCAGGTGCTGCCAGCTGTGACTGGGTAGGGCCCACACCAGCAAGAGCCTCTAGCACATCCCAGCTGCCCTGACTTGGTGTACCCAACTTCCCAGAGATCTAATCCCCAGTGAGGTGATACAGCGTGGCTCTTCCTCCCAACTTTCTGGGCCAGATTTCCATTTACTCAGAATACTGCCTTGTCTCCTGCAAAGCAGTACCACTTCTCTGAGTCCCACTCCCTGTCTTCCTTTTAAAAGAGTTAAAATACCACCTTGTTCTTCACTACGTGCAAGGCAGAACATGGCCTTTGAGGAGTTAACCAGTCTGGAATGGTCCATGGGCTCAGCAAGCCACTGTGCTCTTGGCAATCATTGAGAACCATTAGAGGAGCTATTTTCTTGAGTTTTTAAAAGAGAGGAGGAAGATAAGGTGACAAGTCACAGGTGATACGGTGGCAGGAGAAATATGGGGATGACAACAATGTAAGAAAAAATGTTAAATAAAAATTTAAAAAGAAAAGAGCTTCTGAGAGGCTAAAAACCTAAAAATAAAATTGACTTAACAATTTCTTCAAAAAAGAACACACACACACACACACACACACACACACACACGCACGCAAAATCAATAAAACAGAGGAGGATGAATTCCAAAGCGCTGTTCCACCACTATCCATGCTTTGCCAAGGAACAACTGACCCAGGTCCCCTAAATGACGGTTTAGAAGAAGTGCAAGAATGGACCTTTCCTTGCAACTTCTTCTAGAGAATTTCAGAGGTGGCCCTGCAAAGTTGACAAGCTTCCAATGCTTTATGATATTTTGAATCTCCCTTCTCAAGTGAGCAGAGATGTCTTTCCAGAACAGTTCAGGATTCATAACCACATCTGAAACAGTAGTTTTTCCCTTCAATTGCTCAGAAAACTTTCGGGAAACACAAGTTCCTCTTTCCAAGGTATGTCCTTATTATTAAACCATCAGTGCTGAGAGTGTAACTTTTCACCAAATGCAGCTCTCCCCCTCAAATCAGCTCCCCATCTCATTGAGCTTAACCCAGAGCACACCAGTATTTAAAACCAAATACATCCACTTGGATTCTCATGAGCTCTCTTTTAGCACAATTTATAAAATTGTAATTTTTAGGTCATTTGCTGTGTTCTGTTATTAGATGGAAAATTTTTCATTGCCTTGACTTTCCCAACAGACGCTAACTTGCACAAAAAAGGATACCAGAAAATGTACCTGCATTGGAGAAATGTCCATCTATCAGTGTAGACTCTCCTAAAGAATTCCAAGTGTTAGATAAATTGTTTCCATTAAGCTGAAAATACTCCTTCGGGTGTGAGCTTCTAATTCACCAGTTGCTGTAAACGGATTCAAATAATAACGAGGATTTTTTTTTTCTCCTGGTCTGATAATAATCTAGTGGAAAATACACTGAATCCCTAAAGAAGATATTATCTTAATGATTTCTACAATAGCTCTGAAGTTCAAGCAAAGGTATTGTGTTAAAATGTGGTTTTGGAAAGCTATCATTTTGTCCAGCTGTTCTATTCCTACTTTAAAAAAGAAAGTGTGATATCTGACTGACATCTGGGTAAATGGATAGTAATCAGAACTGTGGTCCATGGAGAAATTAAGAGAGAAACCAGGAGCTGATAAAAAAAACAGCAACTGGGGGGAAATGCAGATTCATTTAAACTTTTTACATTTCTCTATTTTGGAAAAAAACGCCAAGCAATACAGAATAAATGAGAAGGCAGCTTGATGAAAAGCTGTTTATTACCAGAACAGACAATAGACAGTGATATCTCTTTTCTTTACAATAATGTTCACGGGATGCTGTCTCGGGTTAATTTAGGTTAATCATATCATCTAACATGAGGTAATCTCACCTATCACAACAACTGTCCTCCAATCTGGTGAAACGTGTCTCTTTATTATTATAATTTTAGTAGCGAAAGGGCCTGCCCAAAACGCTGAAAAGAATAAGGCAGCCTTGCCCGGAAGGAAAATGCTATCCACCACCTTCAATTTGCTGCATTCATCCAATTAAATCTAGCCTGTGTTTGCCTAATGAGTGTGTGGGCTATGCCAGGGACTGCGCTGGTCCCAGGCAACAGAGGTGAGGAAGCTCATGTAGGGAAGCCTGTGTTTAGTGTCTATTGACTGTGGACATCTCTGCCAACCGCATCCCCGGGAACTGAAGAGTTCACCCCACAACGTGATGAGGCTCCCAGCAGGGGTCTGTGCAACAAGACTCACATACAAGCCTCAGAGACACTCCTGTTCCCCTTTATCCATGACCCTGTCAGCTAAATTGTCAAAAGGGGAAGTGGAGCCATTGCCTTCCTCGAAGTATTTCAGACTGAGGCTAAACTCTTGCAGTGTTATTTTGTGATTCATGTTTCAGTCCTAGCACAGAACTGCAGCTGGGTATTGAAACATGCAAATGATGTCACGTGCCTGGGATGAAAATGCCACGTTCTTTTCTGAGTCAGCAAAAAGTTGGACATATGTACATTTAAAAGATCTTTTATTATTACTATAGTAAAATACGCTTATGGGGGAAAAAACAAGCAACATGAGAAGAAAGAAAGAAAGAAAGAAGTAAAAATATTTCTTCTCCCCAAGCCCCCTTATGAACTTCTTTCAATGTTTTAAGGTCTATGTTTTGAGACTTTCACTATGCCTAACTTAACTTCTATCTTCTGTGTTTGAAATGCTTGGAAGTTATACAACTGTATTCATTTCAAGCGAAGTAGAGCAAATTAATATTTACTGAGCACTGCCTGTGGGCAAGCTGCTTGGTCCTTTCCTACATTACTTCATATTCATTTACTGCTGGCAGACTACAGCCCTCAGTCCAAACCCAGTTCCCCTCCTATTTTTATAGTTTTATTGGAATAGAGTTACCTCCTTTTGTTTACACGCGGTCTAAGGCTCCTGTGGCAGAACTGAGTAGCTACAATAGCCCTAGATTGGCCTGCAAAGTCTAAAATATTTACTATCTGGCCTTTCACAGAAAAATTTTTATGTCTTCCCAGATAGTAGGTAACATTTGTGGAGGGAAATGTAAAATAAGCAGTTAACACAGGTTAAGCAATGAGTGACTCCTGATTTCCTCTTTATCCATTGCTACATTGTGTTAATTTTTAATAATGATGCACATATTACATATACAATTTAAAGAGAAATCTATGTGAAGAGGGATAAAACTGATGAGTTATTACCCAATAACGTTCAAATTAAGACAATTTATAACTGGACTGTTGACTGTTTTCATTAAAATCTAATACTCTAAGACAAATTTCTAAAAATGAGTTTGGAAACACTTGAGGATGATATTTCTGCAGTCATGTTTACCTTATTATTTTCTAAGAGCATACATTATTTTGAGATCTGAGAAATGTGGCAGCCACTAGCTGCTGATTGTTGTATCTGCTACTGCTTCTCTCTGGGCAGCTAACTCTTCTGTCCTTTCCTAGGGAATAAGCACAGTACTGGGGTTGTGGGGGTGGATAAGTGGAGCTAGGGAAGAGTTGCAACATGTACTTCTAGATCAGGTCCATAAAATCCTCTCCAGTAGTGCTCCTTCCAATTTAATGACATGAAATCCTCCTGGGTACACTCAGGAATCACATAATGGAGACGACAGAGCTATAAGATGGAAAGAACCTGGGCCCAGAATCAACATTTAGAAGAGGGTTGTCTGTTACATGAGCAAGAAATACATTTGCTTCAAATCTTCGAGATATGGGAGTCTATCTGTTGTCTTTTCTAATGAGGGTTCACTTATTTTTGGAGTTGTTGTTGACAGACAGCTTTGGCATAAAGGCCTGATGTAAAAAATCCCTTCTCTAGATAATGTCATTTAATAGCATTCCCCTTGAAATCAAAGTTCTAGAGTTGCCTTTCAGACCTCTTTCTCACTGGTATTCAATGACAATGAGTAAGTGGTAACTACAAATCTCACCCAAGTCTCTGTCTGCCTCTATCTGAGTTCTCTAGCAGTAATTGTGCCCCATGGGACCACCTCAATCCCTCTCCTGCTGGCATTATATTCACCATGTTTCCTGGTCAAGCCTTTTCTTGTCTGTCACACAGTATTGGGTTCCATGTAACCTAAGATGGCATCCGCTAACAATTTTTAAACTTATCAACCAGGATACTTTCTCACCTACTGACTCCCATGTGGCTTGATGGAAGATAAAGCACCATTCCACCATCAGCAAGGAAGCAATGTAGATAAATTCCATGCCATTTATAATTCATCTCGTCTTCATTAAGTATTCATACACTACTTATTGGCAAATCACCTAAGCATTCTATGTAATAGAAAACAGAATAGTTAGAAAAGAAACAGGGAGAACCTGGTTTATTAAGAGACTAGGGGAAAGGCAAATAATGATTTGCTATATTCCTTACCCTGACCTTCTTATAGGAAGGAGTTTTGGACAGTCACTGTTAGGAGTCACATGTGTACTCGACTTCTAACAGGTCACTCACGAGCAATTTACGTAACTATCTTGAGAATTAATTAAGCTCCAAGAGAAGATCACTGCTATTTGTATTCACTATCTCAACCCATATTTACTGGGGATCTTTGACAGTTCTGAGAACAACACATAGTCTTCTTAAAGGCTGGACTTCAAAGCAAATGTATACATATTTGCTTAAACATATTTTATATGTCAAATAGCTAATTTCCTATTAAAGGGTACTCTCTCTGATTACTATTTATAGCAATAATCAGAACAATAAATCATAATGCATCATCACTAAGTCAACCAAAATATATGGAGATCGTACAATATACTATTAGACCTTGAGAAATACTGCATGATTGTTCATTTTCATTTTCATCAGAACCTAAGATCTAATTTCTATTATTTTCTCCATTTTACAATTGAAGACATTCAAGTTTCTGAGAGAATTAATTGCTCAAGACAAGACAGCAAGTCATTGGTTACAGAGTCCATGGCTCTAAGTCCTCAGTGCTACTGTACCCTAAGACAGGAGGCTATCCTATCAGAGAAGACATGGATACAGTGGGACATCAAAGTGAAATAATAGGCAAGTAGGGGACACCTCCAAGTGAAAGAAAGGACACGGTAAATAGTTACCAGACACTGAGGTCAGCTGTGTCCACCTCATCAGTTTTTGAGTATTAACCCTATTTACTTGTCATGGATGGTGCCCAAACCCACCCCATGATATGACAGCACAGAGAACAAATGAAATAAGGATGAAATAAGGATGAAATAAGAAAGACGCCCCTGTGTAGTCATTGTCAGTGATGTCAAAGAGCTATTCCTTTGTATTCAGAATTATTTAATACCCTTCTCCTAATGGAAAAATGCTCTTGAATCCAAAAGTCTTGGGAATAAATTCAAGATTGAGCAGATCTTCACACACTCATGCCTAAGTTGAACTTCTGACTTTGGTCAATTCAGCACAGCAAGCCATCTTCAGGTTGAACTCATATATGAAAAACAGTTCTGGGAAAAACGATTCCATTCTTACCCTATAGCATTTGTCTGGCAGAAGTTCAACCATATTTATCAGTTTCTCATGTCTACTCTTACCCACTATGGTCATCTCAATACATTTCTTAGCTACCATACTCATCAGCAGCACCTCTGAAGTAAACCCTAGGTGTCTCTCATGATAGTTTCCAAAGACAGCCAATTATATTAGGAGCTCAAGGTGGTGTCTCTTTAAGTTACAGTAAACTGGCACATAATTTAAAAACCATGCTTTCTGCTTTTTTGTGTGTCATAGACTGTTAGATATATTCTGGATAGAAAACAGACTAAAACATGGCACCTTCCCTGAAGGAACTCCAATTCCAGCAGACTAGTGCATGTGCACAGACACACAGAGACACAGAGAGTACAGACACACAGAGAGTAATGTCTACCTTATCTTAGGAGATCTCGAAATGTGTAAGTTTGAGCATAAAACAGCTTCAACCTCTCTTGCACTCCAGTCACCATACTTCAAGATGACTTTTTTCAAACTAACCAAAAATATCTATTTTCCACATCTCAACGGGATAGTTTTTATTCCCACCTGTCATAAACAAGATGTCTCTGATATATTAATATTTAAAAATGGAATTCATATCAAGTTGGTAAAGATGACTTACATTTGCCATGGAAGTATGATATATTTTGTAATAAAAACAAATTAACATGGCGTTCCTTTGATGGAGACAAATTCTTCAGGGAAAACAGGGAGTGAAATCTTCTCCATGTCTCAGTCACTTGCAATCTACTGCCTATCATCTCTACACACCACACAGCTGTGTCCACACCACACAGAAAAGCTGTGTGCTAACATACAACTCTGGTAATAATCTTATGTGGAAGGCTTCACTGTAGGTTTTATGGAAAATGATCTAATTATTCAACTCAGTTCCATTCACTCCCATGATGGCCCCTATTTAAAGCTCAGTGGTATCTATCTCCAGGGACAAACTGTCAGAGCAGTGTTTTATTGATAGAAACACACCCATTCTTTCTGGACAGCACCCCAGCAAGAGGTAAACATGTCTCCTTTTCAACAGGTCTCAGGACGGGGGCCAAGGGGACTACACATCTCAGAGGACTTCCCTTGCATTCAAGTAATGCTCACTGGAGGGATGGACTAGATACTGACTGCTCCAGAACGTTCATTGCTAAGCTATGCTCAGGGTTTTGGAGAAGGCAATTAGCTATTAAGTCAACTCTGTTAGAAGAAACTGCTCTCTGCAACCTCAAGCTAAGTAACAAATGACAGAAGTGCTCTTTGCTGAGCAAGAACCTTCTGCTATATGACCTTAAGATGTGCTCTTCCAGTGCTTCTAGTCCTGGCAGCAAGCTCCCCAGAAACACACTTCACAAAGCAATAGCTCAAGTTCTAGCTCATAATGAGATGATCTATTTCCATAGCCTTCTCCTCTTTCTGGGACATTTTGCTGAAAGTCAAAACATCGAAAACATTGAAGACAGAACCACTCATTTATATGCCAATGAACATTAGTCCTTTGTAGCATAAAAGAATAAATATATCTTATTTCTTCCTATAAAACCTTGTTGAGGGAACATATGTGCATATACACTTGGAACTTCAGTATTTGTCTTGGTGATTCTGTGAGGGTTTGCAGGAAACCTGGATATGAGGTAACTTGCTGGGACTATCAAGGACAGATGGATATTGCTATTGGAGACACACTTCACTGATCAGGATGAAGCTGAAAGGAGTCATCCTCTTCAAGAAAAGAAGTCTTCCTTAAACAATTTCTAAATTAGTTCTACAGGAATTTTCTAAGCAACAAGTGTCAAAAAATTGCACCATAATCTGATACAACTTCTCTCTCAGCAACATAGGAGGTACATAGGACAGAACCCCAAAACCAGGCATCTCTTCCAAGTAGAAGATCACCTGGATATTTTTTAGCACAATCCCATTCAGCCCATGATACTACATGCAATGAAACAACTAATAATAATACTAAAAATGTCAAGTGCAATACTGAAACATGTCAGTATTTTCTCATTCAACCATGTCAGCAGCAAATCCAATCTGAAATATGCTGACAATAGTGGAGCTATGAAAACCAATATACTTGATGAGCCAGCTGGCCAATAAATTATATATGTGGACATATACATTTGTATGTCTCCCCTAGAAGTAGGAGACACGAGCGATGGGACTTCTGGATGGCAGGGCCCATTACTGAATCAGTTCATTTATCCTCGACAGTCTATCCTCCTCAAATGAGGACTAAGCTTAATTGGGAGTGATGGGATAGGCACCCCAGCATGATCAAGTCACCCCCAGGAGACTGTGGTATCTTCTATAAGGGCCTGAAATGCCACCACGACTGGAAATCAGGACTAACGTTATCCATGGCTACTGCCCACTGTATGGGGAGGAGGGAGCGCCCGGTCTACCATGGAAAACATATTATGTTGTAATTCCAAAATGTTAACCACAATATATATTCTTGCAGTTTTAAAGACATCTACAATCATTCTTAATGTTTCCTCTAATTTCTCATCAGAGAAATTTTTAAAATATGGATGATCAAAAGGAAGATGTTTAATTGCCGATTATCCATCAACTGGAAAGTATCATCAAGATGCTAGTATATATGAATGTGTGTGTGTGTGTGTGTGTGTGTGTGTGTGTGTGTGTGGGTGAGAGAGAGAGAGAGAGAGAGAGATTATAGTGTGTGACTCAGCTAAGTAGCAGGGTGAACAAGCTCACAAGTTGTCTCTCTTATCCTAAAACCTTTCAATTAACTCTAAGATTAGACAGAACAAAACACACAAGTACCTTCTCCTGTCTCTCCCAGTCATGAGAACTCACACGTTTCTCTGCGCATCTTTGGGAAGAACAAGTACAAGTGAATTCTTCTGTCACTCCCTATTACTGCCAGAAGACTGCTCTGCCAACAACAGAAACCACTGTGCCTTCAGAGGCCCTGGAGTGAGTTTCTTTATTTCATGAGGGACATATTTTTGTTTTAGATTATTTATCAACATAGGAAAACATCATCAACTTAGAACGCTGTGAAAAACAGGCTTACAAAATAAACTCCAATTTGATTTCATTAATCCAAACACCAATCACAACCAACCCAAGGAGGTAAAAGAGCTAAATGTCTACTCTCATTGTACCTGACTGTGTTTTCCAAAAATTCTACAATAATTATGAATTGCCTTATGAATTAAAACTAGTAACTGGATATAATAAAAATAAAGCACACTTATGTTCTTAGGTTATTGTCATTATGCTATTTATATTGTTTCTGTTTAAAAATATCATGAAAGAAGATGTGTGACCCTCCTCATGAGCCAAAGGTTGAAGGGGACAAAGGCTAAAAGGGACATAGGTTAAAGGGGAGAGTTCAGCTCTCTCTCCACCCAGACATGGTCTGGGGTTAGAGTGACTGAGAAATGTTTCTGACCTGGATCTTACTGTCTGTCCAGAGAT
This sequence comes from Uropsilus gracilis, assembly GCA_004024945.1. Taxonomy (NCBI): domain Eukaryota; kingdom Metazoa; phylum Chordata; class Mammalia; order Eulipotyphla; family Talpidae; genus Uropsilus; species Uropsilus gracilis. The sequence goes on along the minus strand of PVHY01001554.1, from coordinate 56,980 downwards.
TTTGTGAAGATGCTAAACAAACTGCAGGAAACTGCAGGAAAAGAGCTCCTTTTCTTTTTCTTTTTTAAATCTAAATATATATTTCAGTTCTCCTTTTTCCAGCCCTACCGAGAAGAAAATGGACTCTGGAATATTTTAAACTGCAAGTTTAATATGTTTAGGAACCATTCTCATGTTTTCCTTTACTTTTCGAGCATAAGACATTAAGCTTTAGAAATGAAGCTTAGAAAGATCATCAACCAATATTTAAAATACCTCATGTTTTGTTCCTATAAAACTGTGCTAGGAAACTAACCCAAAACTGGCCAGTCAATTGACCTAATGCCATTTATTAAATAATCCATCTGTCTCTCCTAATTTGAAATGCTAGTTTATAAAGTAGCATACTCCTGTATATAACTAGTTCAATTTAGAACTCTGTAATGTTTCATTACTGTATTTTTCTATTCCTTCAACATGATCATATTTTAAGGAATGTATGTTTATGTCCAACAGAGTAGGACAGTAAAATTTGCCTTCTCTCTGTCAATTAGTTTTAAAAAAATAATCTATTGGTTCCTCTACTACTTCTTCCATATGACCTTTGGATTCAACTTGTCATTAAAAAAATCATAGAGGATCTTGATTGAAACTCTCCTCATGGTAAAGCATAATTTGGATAATGCTCATGTCTCTTGAATCTCTTCATCTAGATCCTTGCAATATATTTTTTTAGGAACTTAAAATTGTAATACATTTTCTTCTATGTGTCTTGTTAAGTCTACCCCCAAGGTATTTCAAATCTTTCACTTTTATTGTGAAGGTACCTCCCCACCCAGAGTTCCCATTTCTTTTTTGCTGACACACAGAAGATTGATTTTAAAATATATAAAAACATTGTCCTGTACTTTCTTTCTTCCTCTTCAGCTCTCCAAATTTTCTGCAGTCAGAACCTTCCCAGACTGTTACTACTTAACACACTTAGAGGCAAGTAGTGGAAAGTGTGTGGAATATGAGCCAAAAACATTGGCTCCGACATCTATTTGTGAACTTTAGAACCTTCGGTACTTTGTCTATAAAGCAGTCATAATACTAAAGACATTAGTCACCCTTATGAGAATCAGGGCTCATGTATGTCTTGTTTATGTTGGAAATGTCATTCATTCATTCTCTGCAGAGGATGGCTATAGAATGGATGTGCCAGCGTGCGCAGATGGTACTTACGTAGGGGTGACATGTTTAATTAGGAGGCATTAGCTGCTGTAACAAATATCCCCATGTGCCAGGGTCTACCACAAGTATATTTCTGCTGCTCACACAAGAATCTAAAGTATGTCTTCTGATCATCTGTGTTCCTTGGGTATCTCACCTCAAAGGTGAAGCTTGATGACCCTGATTTCTTTCAACCCAACGTTCCACACTTTTCCAAACTCTTGAAGCCATCTTGTTTCAGCAAGTAGATGGAGCCTAGAGGTCACAGGGGAGTTTTTTGGGGGACTGAACATGTTCACCTGGCACATCCAAAGCAAAGGGTTCTGGCAAATGCAGTCTGCTCTGTTTCTAGGGGGAAGCAGACTAGAATTTGTTGAGCATCTAGCTGCCTCTGCCACAGGTACTATTTGGGGAAAGAGGAGAGGTCACTTATGTCCATGTGGTTACTATTTGGGGAGCGGAGAGAGAACACTTGTGTCCATGTGGTTAGACTGAAAATAGTCCAAGAAAATGGAGAGGATCCCTAAGTAATCAAGTCCTTTCCTTCTTTGTCCTGCCTCCTACCTTCATTTGCCCCATGAACTGGGACTTATGATGTCCTTTTAATAAAACTAATCCTAATATTTTGTTTTCTCCTAGAACTGAAAGACCAGTGTTCAATTTGTTGCTCTAATAAGGCAACTTCACTCTTGACACCAGACCTCAAGCCTCCCTGAGCTGTCCCTGAAATTGAGACTCTACCTTTTGAGCGACCAGAGAGCACCTGGTTTCCTTCACGTACCCGTTCATTCCTCTGCCAGTTCAGGTGTATCAGCAAATCCTCCCTCCACAAAGTCTCTGGTTTCCTCAGTTTTGAAGAGGTAAAAAAATTTCTGGGATGGTTAGCATGTATCGGTCCCTTTCTCTCAGGTATTGTGCAAAATCACTCAGTACATATCTCATTTTCTGCTTAATAATTTCACAAGCAAAGCAATTTCATTATTCCCATTTTCAGGTGAGGAAATTGAGTTCCATCCTAAGTCAGTAACTCACTTAAAGTTGCAAAGTGGTAGAAAAGAGGCAAGGATCAGCAGCCATTTGATCACAGAGTGCTCAGCACGAACAACTACACTGTGCACTTAAAATCTACTCCATCGCTCTGAGTTTACAGTCCAAGCTCCTTAACCCAGTGAACAATCCCCTTCTGGGCTAGCCTCTGATTTTCTCTCCAGGATCACCTCTTGTCAAGAGTGCGCACACACACATTTTACACTTGACTGACCTTTGACAAGAGCACACAGCAGGAAAGGGTGGTCTCTTCAATAACTAGTGCTAAGAAAACTGTGTCTCCACATACAGAGGGATGAAATTGGACTCTTATTTTATACCATACACAAAAAAATCAACTCAAAATGGATTAAAGACTTGAACATAAGACCCATATGGTAACCCCCCTAGAAGAAAACAGAAGGCAATAATTTAATGGACCTGACACCCAACAAAAACAAAAATAGACAAGTGGGACTAAAGCAAACAAATTTCTATACTAGAAAGAAAAATAATCAACTGAGCGAAAGGAAAATCTACAGAGAGAGGAAATACCCCAACCACAAGTAGTTAATAGCCAATATATAAGAAATAACCAACCCAACAGCAGAAATTAAATTAGAAACCACCAAACAAAAAAAGTCAAATAATCCAATTAAAAATGGGGCATGGGTCTAAGTAGATATTTCTCAAAAATAAAAAGACCCAGAAATGGTCAACTGCTTCATAAAAAGGTGTGAACTGCACTAGTCATCATGGAGATACAAATCAAAATCACCATCAGATCTCACCTCATGCATGGTAGAATGGATGTTATAGCAAATGTTAGCAAGGGCATAGAGAAATGGAAATGCAGGGGATGTTGGTAGGTATGTAAATGGTAAACCAAAGGAAAAGAATATGGAAGTTTCTCAAAAAACTGAAAATACACTACTATAAGCTCCAGCAATTCCACTTCTTGGTATGTATCCAGAGGAAATGAAATCTTTATCTCTAAAAGATATCTGCACTCCCATATTCACTACAGTATTATTTACAATAGCCAAGATACAAAAATATCCTAATATCTATTAGGGATATTAGGATATGGACAAAGAAAATGTGAGATATTATATAAGGGATATTCATTTAAAAATAGAGAAATCTTGCCATTTGTATCAACACAGATGGACTTGGAGAACAGTACTAAGTGAAATAAGCCAGATATACAGAGGCAAACCTTGCAAGGTCTTTCTTATGTATGAGATCTAAAATAATAGAATTCCAAGAAGTAGAAAGCAGATTTGTGTTGGGAGGATGTAATGGGGAGATGCTGCTTAAAGGCTATAATGTTTTAGTTAATTGGGATGAATACTTTCTGGAGAGCTAATGTACAGCATGGGGACTATAGTTGATAACAACTATTTTAGACTTGAAATTTACCATGAGGGCAAACTTTACATAGCACATACACACAAGATCACTCTGTGAGGTGGTAGACATGTAGTTGGATGATCATTTTACAATGATCACATATATGTCTGAACATATGATCACATGTATGTCAAAACATAAAGCTATATACCTTGAATATATGCAATAAAGTCAAAAAGAAATGCACACGCATGCACGTATGCACATGGCTGCACACACATATGAACAATGTGTGCACACACATGCATATGCATATATAGAAGCAACAAGTGTATTTGTTCGAGCTAGCCATTCTAACATTTCCTTTCTTCTGATGCTCAAACTTACTTGTCTTTGAACTTGTAACAAATGACTCTTGAATACCTACTAAATTCCAGGCACCGTTCTAGGTACTAGGGATGTTGAATTGATCAAGATAGGTCAATCACTTGTCTCTATTAAGTACCTGTGGGGGGGTAGGTAATATGTAAATAAGATAAAGACATGTGTTTGGAGGTAGTGTTATGACAGGATTTGTGAGTGACAGTGGGTCCAAGCTGTTTTAATGGGGTAATCAGAGAAGGTCTACCTTAGAAAAAGCATATTTTAGTCCATGAGAGTTTTCTTTAGTCCTTTTCAGCCATATAATTCTGGGGAAGAAAACTATCCTAGCAGAAGAAAAACACAAAGGAAAAACAGCTTGACCTGATTAAGGAACAGAGACAGGCCTTGTGGCTGAAAAGTCAGAAGTAGCCATACCTAGGTTTGGAGAAGCAACCAGGTCAACTCCCATAGAGTCATCATCCATAGAGAGAAGCTGGCCTTTGGTTCACAGGCTGTGGAAGGATGTGGGTGGTTCTCAGCCAGGTCATGCTAAGATTTTATTTACATTTTAATAAGATCACTGTCCTTGCTCCGGTTAAATGGCAGTTTATCTTGACATCCTGAAAGGGCTCCTCCCAGTCCTGGCTTCAGACCGCAGGAGCCGATAACATTAACATCCAGCGACAATTTGAAAACTCCAAGTTTTATAGGCATTATAACAAACTTGTATTGCAGATTTACATCAATAAAATCACCTACGAACCAAAGTTCGGCCCTGAGACCCAGGCATCATGCAAACTGGAGCCAAGCATTTTGTGAGGTCCTGATTAGGGCAAAATTTGGCTTGTGGCTTCTTGGTCAAGCCAAACTCCTCCTGGACTGTCTATAAATCAGCAGAGGCTGGATAGGTAAATATATGAATTCTGCAAAATTGCTAGGCCTTGATTTTGATAATTACTTAACATGCATTTATTGACTTTTTTTATTGCACTTTTTTTCTTTGGCTTATTATATTGACTGTTGACTTGGAAACATGACTGTATGTCCAATTTGGACATTTGTACAGGTGTGTTGTGCTATGAAGCGCCCACCCTAAAACAAATGCAAACAGATATTGCTTCTGTACTGAGCAAGTTAGGAAACAAAACCCTAGAAAGAGCTGAGGCTTGCAAAAAACTGCTAAGGATGATAAAAAGAGCTTTTTGAGCTAAGTTTGGAGCCAGAAGGAAAAGGAAGGGATTGGGAGTAGATGATGCAATTCGAACAGATGACAGTGAGAAAGCAGAAGTTCTCCACTCTTATTTTGCTTCCACCTTCTTCCCCAAGAACAAGATCTAAAATGGGAAAGGTTCAGGCATGCATTGTTAGAACAGAATTTAGCATTAATTCAGGAATACTAGTGGAGGTGAATGACTTAGGACCAGGGCGGGATTGTTAGAGGGTCATGTACACATTGTAACCTTATCTTCAGGAGAAGATCTGGGGATCAGTGAGCTTGGGACCAACAGCTGATGCAGCTCAGACCTTCCAGTCTTAAACATTTTTAAGACAAACCAGACACTGATTTAATAATTAAATTAATTGGATTAAAAGGACATATTTTACTTTTTAACTAAATTTTTTCTTACATCATTGCTGCCATGATTGTATAATAGTACTCGGTGCTGTGAATTAACCAGACTTTTTAATGCTAGTAAGCCAAAGAATACCTGTCTGCAAAGTGAGTTCAGCTCAAGGCAGACATTTTAGGAGTTTTGCTTCAAAGAAATTCTGCTCCGCAGGGTATTTGGCAAATGGCATCACTGAATTTCATGTATAACCACTGACACTAGGGCACAAGTTACCTGGTGGGTCATAGAAAGTGTCTTTGAAAGGGTCCAGGGGAAATTCCAAGAGTTGGCCAGTAGTTGACCTTGGTTTCCAGCAAATTCAAGAACAAGTTCCTGAAGAGAGTAAGACTATATGAAATGCACATGTTCGGCCACATGTGAAGTTTTAGCTTCAAAAGTATGTTAATTTGGTAGTGAATGGCTAATTGATAAATTTGACTAAGAAAAAAAGCTATGCTGCCTAGGTTCACAAACTCTCGCTTTTTGTGACAGTTTTCTCCCCACTCACACCTATGCAAGTGTCCTTTATTCTTCCCTTTTATAATGAACATATGCTATTAGATATTAAAAAAGAAACAAACAAAAACTACATGATTAAAGAGGATGGGATCGCGTTGCCAGGATGGTTTAATATCAAGGACTTCTAAAAAGGGCTCCTAGATATGAAATTTTAGAAACTATACAGAAGTTACCTAAAAGATATAGGAGAAAATTGTGAATGGAGAAATGTGACCTAATGTATAGTAATTTTAAAAGAATTTTCAAATTCCAAAGAAAATATGCTAATTCATGAATCAATAGCCAGTAAGGACATGTTCCCTACAATTGCTCAGTAGGGCATTAACACTTTAAGTATTATCTTGAACCATCTAGATAAAGAACTGATGGCTGAACAGGCTTAAATGCATACTTGAAAACATGTATTATTATTATTATTAGTAGTAGTAGTAGTAATAATATTAATCATTGCAGTGATTTATGTTTATGTTTCAGTTCCACTGTTACTAGTTGTGTGATCTTGGGCAAATTACTTAACCTCTCTGACTTTCCAATTCTTGTATAGCAAAGTGTAAGTTTTAGCAGGTTCTGTCTCCATTAGGCACTGCGAAACCCATGGGGTGATTCAGGTAAAGGTGATATGGCGCTTTCCATGGGTTCAACACCCAATACAGTTGGTAGCCCTACTTTATATTTTGGCTGATAAAGTTGCATAACTTAGTCTCTTTTGCAGATGTCCTGGCAAAGCTGCCCCCTATGTAATCCCTTTGCTGTGGAATGAAGCAATGAATGAATAAGTCTTTTACCAAAATGGGAAGCCCAAGGCTGGGAGATATTCTCAAAGGATGAAGGGTTTTCCTGGCTCTCAGGACCCTCCAGGCGCATTCAGACCTTTTACTTCAAGCTCTCATTGGAATATACAGGATTTATGTACCTGAAAAATTAGGGTTCCTTTGGATGTCACTCCCCTTGGACTCAGCCTCTCCCATCTGCTTTGGCACAACCAGCTGAGAGGCTGCAGGGTGAGGTACTCTGCACATGAACAAGAAATAGCTCATGGGTTAAAATTATGCCCTCTAATACCATCCCGAGTGCAGCGCTGTCTCGCTCTTAGTAATGCTCTCCAGGTTGGCCTCTTAAGGTGGTTTTGACCTGTTTTGAAAGGAAAAGGATGGACATAGAGCAAGCATCTTGGACAGGGCTTCTGGGGCAATAACAGAAAACGAAAATTCTGAATTCGAGCTGGCTTCCCACACTAACTCAGACTCTGGATGGAGGCAAAAGTGCACCTTCCAGGGGACATATTCATCCTCCTGACGTGGTTCACACAGCTGAACATCAGCAAAGATGTTCCTCAGTGTATGCTCTTATTACATGATACAACTGCTCTTCAGGCTGATGGTGTGTGTGATGTCACAGAGAACCATACTGTCCTTGTTGGAATCTGAGATGAGCTTAGCACATCACCGTTCATTCATAGGGACAAAAGATTTCATTAGATGGGGACAGGGTATTTCAAATCCATTTCAAATCTACCAGCATGGGGGAGGGGAGGTGTCTCACTGGAGAGTGAAGTTTCCAGAGGGGAACAGAAAAGCAAGCCCCAGGCCTGGCTAGTTCTATCTTTGTTATTGGTGTATCCACTCTCACTGGCCTCCAAGCCATTCCCCTCAATTGCAGTGAAAAAGAACTTCGCAACATTCATATATGGGTCTGTTACCTCCATCTAAAATACTCTGTGGTCTTCCCATTGGGCTTAATCGATCAGACCACCAGGTGGTCTAGCAGGATGCCAGCATTTGGACTCTTTTCCCTTGTTACCCACTCCTCCCGCCCCGCCCCCGCCCCGCCCGGGGCACCTCACGAATGGCAGCTCCGTTTCATCCAAGGCAACCTTTGACCACCCCATTGGATCAAATGCCCATCCCAGGTTCTCATTGCCTTGCTCATGCTCCCTTACATCCGTTCCCCCTCCAGCCGGAAGCCGCTGGCTAGCAGATCGCAGCTGCCGGCTGTCTATCACCAATGGCAGAGGCAGTGCGTCTGGCCATGGCGCAGGGTGGTGCCCAGTCACGTGGCATCTCCTCACTGGCCGTAGCGAGCCTGTGGATTAGGCCCCATTATTAATCCCCTTCTATGTTTAAGAAGAATGAGGCTCAGGGAATGCAACAGCTTGCCTGCATCCATACAACTTCTACATGGGGATCTGGACCCAGGTGACTGGAAAGCGACAGCCCCGATGGTCTGTGCAGGAGGTCTCAGAAGTGGGGCCCTGGCCTGGCTGCGGCAGCAGCACCACCTGGACTTTTGTAGAGATGCAGGTTCTGAACCCCAGACCTGGCAAGTCAGCAACTCTGCGGGTGGGGCCGCGGAGGCAACCAGCCCTTCGCAGCACGCTCAGACCTGCAAGCCACTGCTCGGAGCTTGATTTCCCTCTTGCTCAGGGTCCCCATCCCCAGGCGCTTGACAAATGCTTAACTACGGAAGGGAGAGAGGGGCAAAGAGGAAGCTGGCAGATGCAGCTCCATCGAAGGGATATTCTAAAGCGCGTGGGAGAGGCGGGGGGTGGCGGTGGCTTGACCACACTTTCATCTCCGAATTGCAAAAACATTAACATTATTGATTGATCGGACATCAATCCAACAGAAATTTAATTAAATTAGAATGTGTCACCGAGCAGACCTGGCTGCGTCACGCATAAATCTCAGGTAATAAGTTGACAAAGAGACAGTCGCCATGGTGGCCTAGCCCAGACTGGACTTAACTGCCACTATTTTCTCAGGCCGCAACGGCCCCTGCGTTCGCATGGAAGGCACAGGTAAGATGGGGTGAGCGTCTGATTTATAGCACCCATGGAGTCCCCAGCAGCTGCGGCATCCACGGAGTCCCTTCCGTTTGATTTACTGCTGCCCTGAGCCGGCCAGCGTGTTCTGGGGGGGATGCCCTGCCCGAGTCCAGCCCGGGGCTAAAATGCTGACCCAGGCTGAGGTCTCCTGGGTGAGAGGATTAACACTTGGGGTGTCCTCCCGGCGAATGTGTCCTCTGGAGGAAGCTGAGGGCTGGGCAGGCAGAGGACCTGCTCTGGCGTGGCCTGTCTTCCCCCGCCTTGAGAATGTATTTTGGTGTCAGTGATCAGCTGCACCTGCTGTCCCAGAAACAGGTCTGGAGCGGCCCCAGTGTGCCCCAGCCTCCAGGCAAATGTCTCTGTCATCTGCACAGCCCCAGCTCACCCGGGTGGCCGGGGCGCTGGCACTGAGGGCAGGCCCTGGTAGGCCAGGAGGCGTGCAGACAGGGTAACATGGCTGCATGCCTGGAGACGTCTGAATTCTTTGAGGTGGGGAAAAGGGTGACTGAGGACAAGGGAATTCAGGGGGGCAGAAAGGAAATCAGAGACGTGAGTGCTTCAGGAGCATTATAAATCACCGGGGCTATTCTCGTCCTAGGTCAGGAAGGCTACAAAGGAGACCCTTCTAATGGAGAGCTCTTGTTATTAATCCTCCCACTTTCTCTGACTGCCTTCAGTCAATTGCAGGCTCACTCTGCTTTTGAACAGGCATCTTCCATATCAAGTGTGGCTGGCAGGACAATCAGATGTCCTGGAGGCTATTGGCTATTCTCCTGCCAGTGTATAGTCCCTATATTCTGGCAGGAAAGGCTGGATGGGTGATCCTCCTGGCATGGTCCCACCAGCTCAAGAGTTGGGGTTCAGAGGACATATCCTGGGTCTATATTCCGTAATGTCCTCTCATGGTCTATCCCACTTACCCAGTTTTGTTCTAAAGCAGAGGTTGGCAAACTACATTCCTGCTGGCCCATTGCCTGCTTTTGTAAATAAAGTTTTATTAGCACTCAGATGTGTCTACTGTCATGTCATGGCAGGGGCAGAGCTCCGTGGGTGCAATGAAAAAATCTGGACCACAAAGTTGAAATTATTGATTATCTCTACCTTGACAGAAAAATTCTGCTGACCCACATGCTAAAGTAATGGTGACTGGCTAAGAAAAGAACACACAGCACATGGAACTATGCTCAGGATTTGACAGATTTGGGGTTACAGACAGGGCCACCCACCTGTTTGTTGTGTGGCCTTTTGTGAGTGGGTACCTCTCTGAAGTACAATTTCCTCTCGGTGAGAACATGGTCAACTTTACCAGACTCTAAGAAGATGAATGCATTACAGCATGACAAAATACCATTTGCACTGTTAGGTGTGTCTGCGTACTACAGAGTCTCACTTAAACCCACGAGGCCCTCTGTGACACCCCTAGTATCTTCATTGCACAGACCCAACTTAGGGTTCCCAGTGACTCAATGACTCGACCTTCTCTATCCTGCTCAGAAACGTGGTGTCTGCTCCTTCCTTCCCCATCCCGCATCCTCTCAGGCAACATCAGTCAATTTGTCAAGAAAGACATTTCATCACACGACCAACTCACACTGGCATTTTTCCGGGACGTGCTTGCATTTGGAACGTGAAGGATGTCCCAATAGATCATGTGAGCAAGGGAGATAGGAACACTGTTTCTGAGGAAGTAAGAACTTCCTTGAAATGTCCCTTTCCTTTGTCCTCTGAACCCCAACTTTTGGCCTGGTGGGATCCGTGCCAGAAGGGACGCCCATCCGGCCTTTCCTGGCAGAACTGGTGGGTGGGTACAGGGCAAACCCTGGCTCTGGGACCTGAGACATTGAGAGGGGCCAGGGACCAGGCTGCAGCAGAGAACTTGGCAACAAGGGTGTCCCACAACACTTGGGCTAAAGAAAGTGTTACAGAAGCAGAGGACGGTAGGAGTGACATCAGCCCCTACTGTGAGTGTCTAAAGGGCAGGGCACACCTCTTCCAACACAAACATAATACTGTTACTGGTAGCAACAACAACAGCCGGGCACGGTGGCGCAACAACAACCAACATGTTCAGTCTACTGTTGCCAGCTACTGAGTTAAGTTCATTTTGTCTATCTCAAAACCACCCTATTTTATTCTCCATATTATTCTCCCCCATTTTTCAACTGCAGTTCAGAGGATCATTAAAGAACTATAGGAAAGGGAGTTGAACATCACTCCACAGGGTTTGTCTCCACAGGAGACATTCAAAATGCAATGTTTGAATGGATGGATGAATGAGTGGTTCAGTTTTGTCTGAGTCCAGAGCTTGTGCTCTTTCCACTATGCACCAATACCTCTTATTCAGCTCCAGAACCCAATCCAGTAAGAGGCACTCAAATTCCTGAGTATCCTGGGAAAGGATGAAAGATTAGAACCATAAGGAATAGGGTTTACCCTAGGGTCCTCCATCAGAGGAGAAGATACATCCTCTGCAATACAGAGTTTGTATCTATATTATGGAGGTGTCATGAATAATAGCAATGGCTAGAGAGGTAAATAGGTAGGTAGGGAGAGAGGGGTGAATAGGGTGGGTATTCACCCTATTCATGGAAGGATGGAAGAATGGATGAATGGATGGAAGGATGAATGGACATTGAGATGGACAGGAAGATGGATGGATGGGTGGATGGACAAAGTGATGGGTAGATAGATGATGGGAGGAGAGGAGAGATAGATGGAAGGAAGGAAAGAGAAGGATGGATGGATGGATGGATGGATGGATGGATGATGGATGGATGGATGGATGGATGGATGGATGGATGGGTCAATGGATGGATGATGGATGATAGATGATAGATAAAAGGGCTATTGAGTGCTTGGAAGATAGTAGGTAGTCAAGTAGAAGCTATATCACTCAGTGTGTTCACTAGTACCACACCACCTCCACTCTATCACCATCACTCATGCAGCTGGTTGTTGACTATATTTCTAGGTAAGTGCCATTTTTCTAGGTAATGTCCACAATTTACTGAACTTTCCTGTTGACCTGCCTTTTTTGCTGCCCATTCTCAGTCCTGCTGGGGAGGGAAAAGGAGGCAATGATCATATGCCCACACTGGTGCTTTTGCACTGGTGCAAGTGACCAGTGGATGTTTCCCTTTTGCAGAACGGGGGAAACCACAAAAGGAACTGGCAGTCTTTGCCAAACAATATGAGACAAAACAACAAGGAGACAGAATGTATCCATAGGCCAGCACACCCTGGAAGACTCAAGGTGTACAATCCTCAGTCACTCTGTGGAGATCAGGCTTGGGGAAAGGGCATGGGGTGAGTGTGTCTTTATGACATTATTGATTAATTCTCCACCTGCAGTTAAAATCCATGCCCAGACAGACAATAAAAATAAGTACCTAACCGTATTGCAAGCTCTGTCGACTAAAATGGATTTTACACTTAAAGATACAGTTGATGGGGGAGGGTTTTAATGGCATTTTTGAGTTTTAAATTAAAAAAAGTCAAATCTTTGGAACAATTGAATGAGAAAGTCACCATTGTTTCTCATTGTGAGGGTCTTCTCATAACATCTACATCCCCAGGCAAGGGCCAGGAGTGCTTTCTAAAGCATCTGGCAAGGTGGGGCAAACAGGTAGTGCATTTAGTAGGGAGGTGCACTTCCATGAGTACTTATACAGAAACAGGAGAGAGGAAGATGGACAGAGTTTCCTCTTGAAAGAAAGAGACAGGAGGAAGGAACAATTATGGAAGAAAGAGAAGAGGGAGGCATAGAGAGGAACAGGGTAGGGCAGAACTTTGTAATCTTAAATCAGAGATCAGCACCTACGTGCTCATACAAGTATTTCCAGAAAGAGCAGAAGAGAATATTCCTACCAGAGACTTCAATGTCCTGTTCTTTACTTCACTGGGGGAAATCACCCCTGTCCTGATACAGACTATTGGTATTGAAATCCATTACAGTTAGCTGGGGGTGGGGAAGAAGCAAGAGTAGCAGCTGTCAATCATTATTAAAGCTGCACATTGAGCACATGGTGTAGACAGAATTCTGATGAACCTCAATGATCAGCATCTTTGTATAACTCCTCCCCTTGGAACATGTGAGTGTGATGAGATATCATTCCTGTGATGAAGTTATACTAGACGGCAGTTGTAACTAAGGACACTAACCATTTTGATTTTGAATTCATCAAGAGGAAGGTGATCCTAGGTAGGCCCCCTAATCAGGTGAGCCATTACAAGAAGATTTAGAGTCTTCCTGAACTTAGAAACTCAAGACAGAGAGACTTCCTTTTGCTGGCCTTGAAGAAACACATCTCCATGAACTCGTCAGCTGGAAAGAAAGAAATTCTGCCAACAACCATGTGAGCTTGGGAAAAGGACCTCCAACTTCCAATGAATCTCCTGTGGCTATAGTTAGATAAGCTATGGCCAGAATCTCTGACAGCTAATACAATAATCTCCTGCCCACTGTGTATATCTTTTAAATTTCTCATAAAAAAAAGGTTAAAGGGAAACAAAAAGTGCATGGGCATTTGAGATCGTGAAGAATGATGTTTAAGAGTGTGGATATAGATTCAATCCTAAATCTACCCCTTCCTTGAGTCATAAGCTTGGCAAATTTACTTATCCTTTCTGAGCCTCAGTTTCTTCCTCTTCGAAATGAGGACAAGAAGGTGGTTTCCTGGTACAACTGTGAAGGTAAGACAGGAAGTACTCACAGAACATACCAGTGTTAGGCGAGAGGATTGATACACCACTCCGGTGCGAAGGCTGACAAGATGACAGTGAGTGAGTAGATTTGGAGTCACGTGCAGAGAGAGGGCTCCTGTCAGTGGGTTCCTGTCTCACCTTAGGCAACAGAGCCTGTCATCTTAGTGCCTTGGTGCCTCCGTCATTGAAATTTATACAAAATGTGGTTTCCTGTAAGCGCTAGTGTGCAGAGACCAAGAGAGAGAGCTGCCACCAGGGTTACCTTAGTCTTTGCCATCTGGAAAGTCTTCTCTGGGCATCTTGTTCCAAAAGGTCATGTGCAGCCCACACCTGTCACAGGTGATGATCCCACTGCCAGGACAGCAAGCGTTTCTGACAAGACCCACAGAAGCCCCCAGAGCACTGCAGGGCAAAAAAAAAAGGAACAAGGAAACTAGCAATGGTTGAAAAGTCCCAGAGATGGAGCTGCTGTAATTACATTAATTTGAACTTGGCAGTGGCCAGAGCTGTCAGTGACACTCTTCTTTGGGGGAAGAAGGTGCCACAGGATCATTTTAATGACCACGAGGGCTTCTGTTGTGCTTTACAGCTGAAAGATGCCTCTTCAAAAACCATAGGGCCTGGGAGTACAGAAGCTCGAGTAGGGACATGATGAAAGATGGCTTTCCTCACAGTGGACATGAGCTGTTAGTCAGAGCTAACAGGGGTAGTTGGTTCTGTGAGCGAGCTGGCCAGGGCTCAGGTCTTCACAGCGTGAGTGAGCCCCGCCTGCTGGAGTCTGACTCTCTGCTAGATAATGTCATTTGCCTCCTTTTCTCGCCATAAGAAAACTACCTTGATGCCGTGTGTTCACGCAGGCAGGGGACTAACCATCTGCTGAGCTCGTACCACAGGCCAAGCACGCTTGCTTCATGGGCACTTGGCTCCTTGATATTCCTGGGAATGGAGTCATGCTCTTCCTCTATTCTGGTTCCCCTTTCACCTTGAACGTGCTATGTATTAGCATGTCATTTGCTGCGTGAGGCTTTACAACCTGCCTGAAGTTCATTGTGGAGTGAAGTTGTTCACAAATTTAAACTCTTAGATCAAGGCATTAGTCATTGTCTTTTCAAAAGAAGAACAGCAGCGTTGAGGATCACTTGTCCAAGGTCTTGGAATAGGAGGGGTTATGCTCAAATTGCAAACTTTCTATCAGAATCCCCAAGCCCGCTCCCTGCTCCCACCTCCCACCTGGCCCTCCGGGCAGTAGCAGCAAAAGTGGCGACAGGTGGTGGTAAAGTAGACTTCCTGGTACTTTCCACACGTTACCTCACACCCTCAGAGAAGACTTAATTTCTCTCTTTTACAGATAAGAGAATGAACCAAAACCGAGGAGGCTTAGGAACCCGCCCCAGGTCACAAGGACAGGAAAGCTTGCCTACAGACTTTCCAAAGCCAGCACTGCACACAGCCAGGAGGCCCCAGGGCAGAACGAACCAATCTTGTCAGCCACAGTGAAAGTGAGTTTAAGACACAACAGAAGTGGGAGGCTTTCCAGAACTCATTTAGTCTACTGACAGAATCGTGGGGTGAACTTTCCCACCCTGGCTGTGTACCATCCTGATGCACCCATGGGCCATATTTGCAGACCACCCCTGCACCCCTCCCACCCTTCCATCCCAGGATACATACACCCTAGCCCCTGCACCACACCTTGGTTCCATCTCAGTGCACTGTGTACCAGCCCTGTACACCCCACATGCAACACCCCATGTAACAGAGTCATATCCCTGCTACCACCTGCCTGTGTCATCCACGTGACTAAGCTGGAGCCAGTATCCCAGTTACAGCCCCTGCCCTACCTGTCTGCCTGGGACCACCCCAGAGAACCTGGGCGCCATGACAGCAGGCCTGCATCCTGTCCTGGCAGCACGGTCGACCAACCCCTCAAGGGCATTGATTCAGATGCTATTATTTTTGACAGTCAAGTCAAGGCTCAGCAACAAGGATCATGTCTGCTTTGCAGGAACGTATAGTAAGGGCCAGAGATGTGCTTCAAAGGTTGGGAGTGGTGGCAGTTGTAAGATCTGTCTCTAGTCGCTTTCTGTGACTCCATGCTAGACTGGAGTTTGCCAGGGAAGGGCACCATCACAGGTGTCAGTAGTTGCATTCACATGGGACCCGCACCCTGAGACAGGGAGTCCTCTGGCAGTCCCCACAGAGTGTGGCCAGCTCGCCTGAATCCCAGAGTTGTGTCTCGATGACCTTGTTTAACTCATTTCCTCCAACACCAGCTTCTTTGTCTCCAAACAGACAGTCCACAGACCCTCCATGGTGCTGAGTGTTCGTGACTCCATCCTACCTTGAGCCCCAGGCAGCATCTGCTGCGGGGAAGAGAGGAAAGAGACTGACTTACTGCTGTCTGCTGGGGACTCTACACCATCGTCTGTTGGCTCTGCCGCCTCCAGTTTACAGATGAGAAAGGCGCGGGTCAGGAATTGTCACTTGGCTCAGATTGTGCAGCTAATGAATGAGGAAGCTGAAACTGGGTCTGGTCTTTATGGCTCAAATGCACACCATCCTGCACCGCTTCTCATAGGTTTTCCAAGGGTAAAGTGATTAGGAGACGGACACTAACATCCAACGGTGGAGGATACCGTGGGAGGCCACTCTAGCTCCTCCCTGGGTCAGGCTCCAAGTGTGAGATCAAGAGACTCCCTGGGCTGTCCCTGTCCCCAATTGCACCTTGGCCGCATTGCTTGGCCATCTGAGGGACACCCTCTTAGCACCTCTGTTTTAGGTAGGTGAACTCTCAACCAGCCTCTTGCTGGAGGGAACATGCTAGAAACCCATGTCTTACAGGAAGGACTGCTCCAACCCCAATTAGCAGCATGATGTCAGTTTCAATTCTTTTCCAGGTGAAATTGGGCAGGTGGAATTTTCAGCTGAGGTGGAAGACTTTTTTTTTTATTTTACTTTTACAAAATACATTTTTAATTGGTTTGGATTTAGAAAAAAATGCTAACTTCAAGCACAACCTGGCATGACCCAGATTGGACAAGCAGAGGGAAAAGGAGAAAAGAAAGGGAGAGAATTCTTCCTCTGGGCTGTGGGTCAAGAGTGTGAACATTACTAAATAGGAGCAAAAGGATTCAAAGCCAGGGTATAGGCTCAATTCTGTACCTGGCAGACAGAGGTTCTGCTGGATTTCACTGTGGGGAGTGAGTAGGATGGAGGAAACTGAGGGGCAAAAGCTGTGCATATATTGGGTCTTGGGGCCAGATGCAATGGACAGGGCGGGCTTGGGATGTCATAGTGCCAATAAACCAATAATTAGCCAAAGGCTGACTCAATCAAGAGTGGACATGGAAGGTGGGTTCAGCAAATGTCACCTGATGTTCAGCAGACCCATGTCCCTTTCTTTCTGGGAAAACAACTAGATTATATTTTCCAGCATCACTTGCAGTTAAGATGGGGCCATGGGACTTGCTTCTGGCCAACAGAATGTGGGTGAAGTAAATGACACCATTTCCAGTCTGATTCATAAAAGTTTTCTACTTGATCTGTCATCTTCTCTGTCTCCATGTGCTAATTAGGAGGGATGATAGGGTTTAGAGTCTTTCTCAAGAGTCACAAACTAGAGTCCCTGAACCAGAGATTCATCCAACCAGCAACATCCTCATTGAATATTATCTGCATAAAAATTGTAGTTCCTTTGTGCATTGGGTATTTTTTTTAAGAGCTATTTGCCTACCCCAACCAATAAACAAACATGAGTGATGCCAAACACAAGGTACTACCCTGAGAATAAGAACTGACCTGGGGGGAATTATAGGGGTCTTTAATAAGACAGGGCAACATGAAGTGGTAAGATTGTGGGGACCAGTCCAGTGAGGACCCTGAAGGTAAGTAGAGGAGAAAGAGCAGTTTCAGGGTAAATAAGCAGAGCTGCAAAGCCAGGGGATATTCAGCTGCTCTCACACACAGGCTTTTTACTATGGCTGCCCATTATCCCTGCTTCCATTCTTCTACCCCCTTTAACCAGGGCCATGTATATCACTCCCAGGTCCTTCTGAGCATTTTCCACATGCCAGGTCTGGTGCCAAGCATGGCCCATGGTTCATCATGTTTGTTCCTCACAATTACATATTAAAGGAGACTCTGCTACTGATCATGTTTGGAGAAAAGGAAAGCTGATGCTGGACTAAATGAGCTAAACAAGGTCATCAGGACAAAAATCCTACCAATACAATGCTAGAATCTGACTCTTAATCACTGTGACTACTGCTCCATCTCTGCATACTCCCCAGGGTTCTTACCCCCTCCTGCTCCTAACAAACTCACCCATTCATCTGTCCTTTCATTCACTCATTCATACCTCCATGCACTGTCTACCATCCATCCATCCATCCACCCATCCATCCATCGATCCATCGATCCATCGATCCATCCATCCATCCATCCATCCATCCATCCATCCATCCATCCACACATCCATGCACCATCTACCAACCATCCACCCACCCATCCATCTATCCTCTACCCCCTTATTCATGAATATTTTCTGACTTCCTCCTGAATCTCACATGATGCCAGCCCTGACACTAGCATACTAAACCTTAGGTGCTCACCCCTTTAGAGAGCAGCTTGGGGGCAGGAAGGACTGTCACAGGAAGGCAACACCATTGGAACAGGGTGTGACTGACTCAGAACTTTGGAACCCGTGCTAACATAAGACTGGAGGGCCACTGGGATGTGGAGACCGAAGGCAAAGGACAGGCAGTAGAAGCAGAAAGTTACTTGGTCATGGGCCGGGTCTGTGCAGGACTATGGAAAGGAGATGTGAGACATGCTCATGACTGCAGAGGGCTAGACAAATGGAAGGATTCCTATTCAAGACACATGACTAATTTCAGTTCTGAGCAGGACCCATCCTGGTGGCTGACAACCCCTCCTCCCAATTAGGGGAGACCGCAGTCATCTGATGGTTTCATTTCTCTCCAAACGTTCTTGGCACTTTCCACCTTCTTGTTTTCCCCTTATATCTGGGGGTTCATGTTCCCCTGCAGGGGTGTGCACTGTGTGAAGCACTGGCACCTCTCAAGGTTCCAGGAGGAACCCTGCAGCCACCTTCTGCTCCTGACCTGAAACCTCTGCTCCGCTGGAGAGATTGGAAAATCAGCGACTTGGTCTTTTACAGAACCTGCGCTGGCTGCTGAATGCCAAGCGATGCTATCAGTTGATTAAAACATAGTCTGCCAGCTTCCTGCTCGATAAGAGGGAGCACAATCTGACGGTGAAGTCACCAGCGCATCACCTAGATCACCACCTGCTCCTTCCCACACCATGGCAGGCATTCTGGGCTCATTTCCCCTCGCCAGTGAAGCCCCAGTCAGCTCGCTCCATGGCCTTCCCCAGGGACCGGGTGGTGGGGGTAGGAGAGTATCACCAGACTGCAGTGCCCTCCAGGCACAGCTGTCTCTCATCTGGGATCCAGTGAGGGATGCCCTCATGGGCTGTGGACTTCTTATGGGGCACGCTAGGCCCCATGGTGTACACGTCACTCCTCCTGCCTGCCTTCTGTTGGTAGATGTGCTTCAGAGCCTCTTGTGAAGGCAATGGAGACCAGTATTGTGGAAGGGGAAGGGAGGGGAGAGGAAGGGAGATGAAAGGGGGAGAAGGGAGAAGGTGCCAGGGGTAGGAGTGGGGGCCAGGGGAGAGGAGAAAAGGGAAGGGAGAGGAAGGGAGAGGGGAAGGTGGGAAGGGGAGGACAGTGAAGGAGATGGTAGGGGAAGGAGGGGCGGGCAAGAGAGGGGAAGGGAAGAAAGAAGGGGGGAGATGGCAGTGGAAGTAGAGGAGGGGAGGGAGGGCAGGGGAAGGGAGAAGTGAAGAGGGGAGAGGAGGAGGTATCAGAAAGGGAAGTAAGGGGAAAGGACCACTAGATTCTCTGGGCTCTTCTGGAGTATGTACACTGGTACGGAGAGCAACATGAAATTCACGTGAAGTGCAGAGAGGAAGAAGCTCACAGAGCTAAGGCAAAATCTGATAGATGGGGTGGCCACACCGTGCGGCCTCTCTGAGGAAGTGACAAGTAAAAATGAGCATTCGTATTTCCTCTGTCCTAGCAGAGGTAATAGCAGATGCAAAGATCTTGCTAGACGAGAAGGGTTATGGGTTCACTTCACTCAGAGACAGTCAGTATGTGGGAGTAAGAAGAATGGAGCAAAATTTGGCATGTTTTGTAGCCAGGAAGGTCTTGGGGGCCCAGAAGATTGGGTCCCCACCCCGCCAGAGTTACAGTGTTAGACGGGGGCACATTTGATAGTCTTCCAGCTACCCTTTCTTGAGATGGCCCTTGGATGGCATCGACCCTTGGATAAGCTTCATCAGCCCTGAGGATGGAAGAGCTGCGCTGGATTCAGAGCTGGGGGTGACAAGAGGGTTCTGGAAAGAAATAGCAGCCTGAAGGTTCCACGTACATTCCCCTGGGCAATATCTACCTACGGATTCAAACTTCCTGCATCTTATATTGGGTTTTATTGCTGTTAACCCCATAGTCCCATCAGGGGAAAGAGAGGCTACAGGAGTGCTAAGGGGCTTGTTTCTCTCACTACCAGGTCAACCAGGGTATCTGGCCCTCGCTCCTCAGTAGCAGGTGGTGATGGGTCCAGGGGGTGTCCACAGTTTCTCTCAATGTGCGACCCCATTAAGCTCTTTCTCACACTGAAAGTGCTCCTGCTCTCCCTGTGCTGTAACCGGAGCTCAAGTGCCCCCAGGTTCATGGTGACTGAGGAAGGAAGGGAGCAGGCGAGCTGCAGATGACCTCAGAGGTGACTCAGCTCTTCTGGCCGAGTCCTCCCCGGGGTCAGTCAGGTTCACTTTCTCTAGCACTCGGTCCCAGATTGGGTGGGCAGCCCTGATCTTTAGTAAGCAGCTCCTGAGACAGCTTCCCTTGGAAGATTCCCTGGTTTCAGGCAGGACTAGTGACAGCCTGATTGAGGCTGTGTGTGTGTGTGTGTGTGTGTGTGTGTGTGTGTGTGTGCCTTGAAGGGGATGTATTCTTTTATAAAACTGCTTAGCTTAACAAGGACAGTGTGCCTGGATGGGACTTAGAATTAAGTAGACCTGAATTTGAACCTTGGACCTACCACTTATAAGCTCCATGATTCTGGGCCAGCTATTCAGCTTTCCTAAGTCTCATTTTATTATCTATAAAAATGGATATGTTACTTCTTTGCCTTAAAAGCTTTTATGAAAATTAGACCAAATAGCAGGTGGAAGCATTCAGCATGAGGCCTGGTGTATAGCAAGTGACTCAACGAAAGTCAGTTTCCTCCAGGAACAACATCTTCTCTCATGCTTATAAATCTCACCTCTGCTGCTGGTAAGCTGTGTGGCCCTAGGCAAGTGTTCTTAACCTCTCTGTGCCTTAGTGGTCTCATGAAAGAATATACTTTTTCTCTTAAATAATCAAGCAAACAAACAAAGCATATACACATACACACACACACACACAAAAGAGAGGTAACAAAACCTACTTCACAGGGTTGAGGAATAAAGCCAACAAATGGATAGTCTTAATGGCTGTTACAGACTCATGGGAGCCACTGCCCCTTCTGTCTGTACCACACTCACTGCTATGATCTTAATGACTGTTTTTTTTGACATAGAGGTGACCTGAATCTCCACATAGAATGCTTTTGGAGTACCAGAACTAAGATGTCACTGAGAAAAAGGTCTCTTGGAATCTAGCATGTGATGAAAGTGCTGTAATGTGAGCTGATTCTTTGTTGAATTTAATTGAAGTTAGTACTTAAAAAAAAAAGAAAATCTTGAAAAGTTTTAGGTCATGTGACTCAAAAGCCCTGTTAGATGTGTAATGTGTCTTAAGGAATTATCACCACCAGGTCACTCCTGAGCCTCCCTTTTCTCCATGGGCTTTAATATGCCTAAAGTCAGCTCACAGACTTTTTTTAGGTTGTGTCTGGCCAAACAAAAGTAGCTGAAGATGGTCTGTGGACGGCCAGTGGCTGGCTGGCAGAGAGCATATGAATGAATTAGCAAATTAGCAGAAATGACTTCTACTGAAAAACTAATAAAATGTTCATTCGATAATGGGATAGATTCTTAACGGATGAAACTGTCTGGAATTTCTGCAGGCTGGAGATCTGGACCGCTGAGGAGATTGGGGAGGAATTTTGGAAGCATTTGTTGATTACTCCCAACACACACCGTGGAGAAAAGGTCAAAGGAGATAATAAACCTGATTACAGAGCATCCCACGTGGTTGCTTGATAACCATCACCCCCCTGCTCACCCAGGCCCTTCCCTCACCAGCTCAGGGGCCTCTGTTTTCCTTTGGGGCTCACCCTCTTGATACTTAGAGGCAGAGGTGCAGGTATGTGTGTCCCTAGGTTCAAAATAAGCAGCTACAAAAGAAAAATGAAACTTACATAAAGCCACTACAATGAACTTTGCCTAAATGGGGATTTGTACAAATATTTTGAAAGAGATTTTGAGGGTGATTTTATACTCATTTAGTAATTTAAATATTGATTTTTCAAATCCCAGAACAATCTGAAAAAAAAAAAATACAGATAACAGCCATGTGTTTATGAGAACGGAAAAGTAAACACAAAATTCCTTCACCCCCAAATGGGTCAGTCACTTCCTGTTCACTTTTGCTAACTAGGTTACAGGGAACATGAGTTCTGTGAGATAGAAGAAGATTCTTCTATGGACAAGAGGGTTCTATGGACAAAGATTCTAATGTAACCAAACTAATAGCTATTTTTCTTTTTTTTTAAATTTATTTATCTATATTTCACATCATTTCAATCCCCGGGGGTCTATTTTTCATGGCAAGACTTATCAGTGCCTTTACTGTGTTAATTGCTGATAAGCACTGTACATCTCTAGTATGGGAACAGAATATGAAATACTACTCAAATTCATCTGATCACCATCTACACTTTATACATCCTTTACTTCTGATCCCTCCTTCCCCCTCAAAATCCTTATTGTTACTCACCCTGGGGGTGCTCAATTGCCTGTGTAAGAAATAAGGTTTATGGTAAAGGAATGCAGCTCTCAGTCGTCTGAGTGAGTCTTTGAGGGGCCCTCCACCTCCTACAGAGTGAACACTGGTTAGGTCAGTTAGCATTCTTCAAGCATGCCATCTTAAATAGGTGGCCCATGTTTGGTGCCTATTCATTTAGTGGTTTTCACTTGGTGGTGGAGGGAGGAGGATGATAAAGAGGCTTAACATTCCCCTTTTTTTTTTTTGCAAAGAATAGCTACTAAAGTCTCTCCCAAAACATTGCCTCATATGCCAGAACCAGGGGGTCACATGGCCATAGCACAGCTAGCTTTCAAAGCTCCAAGCATGTCCCACGATGAGCCAGTGCCAGAGACACAGCCTTCATGACTCCACTTTCATGAAGTTCGAGTCAGACAAGTTGAACGACAGTGACAAAAATCAGAAGAGTGGTTATTCAAAAGAGGTTTAGACTGGAAGGTATGAAGGAAATGGTGTCTACTTTAATCTGGGTGGTGGACACACAGGTGTGCGTGTGAACGAACATTCACCAAGCCATTACACACTTAGGGATTGCAGGCTTTCCTGCACTGACACCTCGACAAAAGACACAATGAAAATACAAATAGGAATGACTGAAATAGTCTTCCTCTTTGCAGTGACTTGGGAATTATTTTCAAATAAAAAGAAAGTGTATTTTTTAAATTTTTTATCAAGAATTTTTAATTTTTTAAAAAAATTAAAAAGAAAAGAAGCTAATAGCTTTCTCTTAAATAAAGGGAAAAAAACCACAAAGTAACCCTTTTATCTGTGTGAATCTATACCAAAGAAATATGAATAATTTTCAAAGCATCCTTTGGGGGAAAAATCCTATTTTGTTTTCCAAGATGTAAAGAAGGTTAGTATGAAGGGAAGGTGGGGGAGGAAGGATGCTACCTTGATCTAAAGTTACTTAAATTCAGAAGATTTCATCGCTGGAGAGAAGCCTGGAGGGTTTCACACCCCCTAGGTCACCAGGAGCCCCCTTGGCTCCATGAACCCCATTCCACTGTCCCAGGTGGTAACCAGCTCTGCTTTTGTCTGTGTGTATGGATGAGATTCTCCAGTCCATATTTTAGATGAGACTGTCTCCACAAAGAGGATAAGGCCCTGTGCTCCTCAGCTTCCAGTTGAGAAGATCTGAGAGAATGAGACAGGCTGTCAATCCATTTATTTGAGAGGGACGTGCTTACAAATCAGTGGGAGAAGCGTTTGCATTAAAAATTAAAAAGCACAAGTTTCAGGATTGAAAAATCTAGCTCTGGAGAGTCAGAGTGGCAGTTGGCATGCCTGGCACTGCCACTGCCATCACTCATCCAGCCATTTCCATTGGAAAGAGGAGGGAGAGAGGGAGTTGGATTCTGCCACTTCTGGGCCAGTCAGGGGGCCCCGGGTGAGATGGATTCTTTTCTGGCTAGTGGAGAAAGTGAAGCCTTGCATCGACCACCCTGAGAGACTTGTGTGGACAGAAGCCTTGCTCTAGGTGTCCAGAAATAGTTCATCCTCTGTCTTCACCCTCTTGCTATCGGGTGCAGCTGGAAGTGTAGACTCTTGGGTCAAACTGCTCAGGACTACAGCTAGGTCCTGCCACTTCGTACCTGGTTACCTGCAGAAGTTCTGAGGCTTATCAGTGGCAGGCTGTATATTTCTCTGTACCAACCCCTAGTATTACTCAAAAGATGACATTGATATTGCTGTGAACAGGCTGATCATAGAGTCTGCAACACAGAGGTGTGCCTTATGCTGTCGATGACTATTCTCATTTGATTGTTATTTTTACCACCATTATTAAATAGATAAATAGAAGAAACCAGCTTTCAGGAGAAAAGCTATCTTGCTCATTTATTAGTTGACTTGCTCTTGTTTTGGAACTAGGTGCTTTCGAAGTGTGCACGGCTACCAGCGGCTACCACCTTTCAGTCAGCAGCCTTCCTGTAGCAGATTGAGAGGGTAGATCTTCCCTTAAACACAGCAAGGGAGGCTCCTGGTGTGGCACCATAAGCAAGATGAAGGTAGGGTCATATTTCCTTCGAAACTTTGTTCATGAACTTTATAGCATAGGACACTCCACCATGAAACAAAGGGAGGGATGAGTTACTTCAAACTTCCCAACTTTGTTCCATCAAGTTCCAAAATGAAAGCAGCATCATTCACTCTGTAATCCTTCCACCAGTCCATATGTCCATCCATCTGTCCATTCATTTATCTACATACTCACCATCTATTCATCCATCATCCATCCATGCATCTATCCATGCACCCATGCATGCATCCATGCATCCATGCATCCATCCATCCATCCATAATACATACATATATACATGCATACATTGTATACTAGATGAAGTCTAGTGAAACTAACTAGGGAAATAAAGCTGAACAAATCAGGGCTACCCACTTGGAAAATTCACAGAGTAGATATGGAGGTTTTCACTGTAGTGAAGTAAGATTAGTATCAGAGAGTGGGATTGTCTTAGTGGGGAATGGCAAAGAAGCACCTAATCCAGTTGAGGCTATCGGGGGAGTCTCTTTAGAAGAGGAAATATATTCCACATTTATAGAAAGATAAGGGGAAGAGCCTCTGCACTCAAAAGAATGCCAGCAAGAAGAATGCCCTTCTCTGGGCAGACAATGAGGACTGGAGAGCCAGGTGCAACATGGGTAAATGGATGGGATCAGATGAATCTTTTTTACAGTGACTCTGGGTGAGTTGGAGTGACTGAGGCCCTGTAAGGCCAGGATAAGAGCTGTGAAAAGAAGTCTATAGAAGAGGGCAGACATCCTAGAAAGGATGTTTGGAAAGTAGGGCAGAAGGTAGAGGAGAAAGTCAGCATGCATGAAAGCCAGTATTCATAACAGTCTAACCAGGAGGGAGGCGCTCAAAGAAACCATGAGTCCATTTTAAATGTGTCGTCCAAGTGCCTGCACCAGTGTGTGGCAGGGAGGCTCGGAAGCATTACATTTCCAGACCAAAAGCAGTTCTGAAGGTCAAGGGTGTGGGTGACCTTACAGAGAGTGAAAAGATGAAAGGACCGAGGATGAACCGCTGGTCGACCCTCATGTCTACTTGGATTGATTCTGCAGGTTATCTCCCTGCACTGCTGAGTGTCTCTAAAATACTTCAGACATAAGCACAGTGGGGGATCTGCAGCCATTTAAATGAGGCAGAAATAAAGATACCACCCAAGAGAATAGGAACCATCAAAACTTTCTGTACCCAAGGAAGACCTGTGTGGGCTGGGCTAGCATGCCACAGAGACGCTGTGGAGAGAAATCCTCTGCCTGAAAGCACTAGCTGTGTTGTCAGACTCTTTGGCTTTAATTGAATAAATCAATTATGGTAGTTTCTATACAATGCAACTCACTGGAGTCATTTGAAAGAATGAAATGAAGTTCTAGGTGCAGATATGGGACAGATATTGCAGATATGTGGTTAAATGACCATAGATTCATATGCGCGCATGCACACACACACACACACACACATACCCACACATAAATATATTACAAGTTTTGGAAAAACTATGTCAAACTGTTGGAAAACTGTTGGGGAAGGGTTAGCAGGGCATTTTCACTTTCTAAGTTATATAAGTTTTGTGTGTGTGTGTGTGTGTGTGTGTGTGTGTGTATACATATACACATAGGTATGTGATATGCACATATATTGGTCTCATCATGGAAACAAAATGGTGGCTGTTTCACAGATGTGAAGGTGACAGGACTCTGCTATTTCTAACTGCCTGGGTGCCACCCTGGGCTGCCATATCAGTGCTCAGGTGCTTTGAGGGAAGGGAGTAGGCACAGTAAATCCTGGTTTACTGAGGATGTTAGAGCATCATTGGTAGATGACAAGTCTAAATGGTGGTGAGTGGACACACAGGGAAAACTGAGGAAAATACATTCAGAACTAATGAGAATCTATGAAGGAGAATTGGGCACAGAGAATCCAAGTTCAGAGGGGGCAGAAATGGAAAGAATACTGAGATGGGGTAGGGCTCCTGGGAGCTAACAATACTGTGGGGGCTAAGACCCCCGAGGGCCAGGGAGGAAGGCACAGCAGTGGCAACAACAGACAAAGTCCAAAGTGGACAGGTAATTGGAGAATTGACTGACTGACTGACTGACTGACTGGGAAGCAATAGCGCCCCTAGGAAATCTGCCAGGACATGGCTCTGCAGATAAAATGCCTGATGAGCCCAATCAGAAGTGAATGTCCTGAAGCATTTCCCCTGTAGATTCTTGGGAGCGAGGGGTGGGGGGTGCAAAGGAGGCTGAGATATGGTTTTACAGATCCGGACCCCATCAATTCTGAAATTGTCATTCCACTGACTCATGCCCACCCTCCCACCCCCAACCCTGCTACCTCTAGTGATTCCACTGCTTCCATTCTCCTTAGAAACTTGGATGCCAGCACCAGTTCTCCCTGCCTGCTGGCTGTTAGTGAGTCTGGATTTGCACGGTTGGCTGCTGTGTCCAGAACACCTGACAATAAGCACAGAAGAGAATGAAAAAATGCTCTGCTCTGGATGGGTGAATTAGGCCAACTGATGAACCATCTCCCTTAAGAGGATTTGCTTACCTAAACCAAATAATCCAAGCCTTGGAAAGTCTCATTCTATCAGGCTGATACCTACTCCTGTAAGCATTGGGAGAGAGCTGGTTAACAAGATAGGGAATGGGTGATTGAGAATCTCTTCGTGTTAAGGAAATAGTGGAAAGAGTTTTAGTGAGGAGCATTTGGAGCTAATCTGACTGAGATGCAGCCCCTCTGCCAAGCCAGACCTTTATGAACAGCAGCCTTTCTCTCCCCCACCTCCACTTATTTTTAATATAATTTGAAACTGACAATAGCAGCCCAAGCCCAATTAATTAATCAATTAGTTAAAGATTGAACTTGAAATACAGTCAAGTGTCCTGTTGCTAACTGGTATTTCTGTAAACAGACCTCCCAGCTCACAGTCCCAACAGGTTGTAGGTGGGCAGTGCACTGTGCCAGGCAGGTCTGAGTAATGACACTTGATGATGTCCACACAACTACAAAATGACCCAGCAACGCATTTCTCAAAACATACCCCTGAGGTTATGCAACATGTGATTGTATTGCCAACAAGTCTTCCATCACATTGCAAAGTTCCTTCTGAATAAAAAGAGCCAATTTCAAAATGACCAAAATGTCCTCAGGAGATAGCATGAGAATGCACTTTGAGGGCTAGCCCTTTAAGGGACTGTTGAAGCCAACATGGCCTTGATGAACTTGTGGGACCAGGAAATGAGAACATGATCAGGAGGTACTTAATACATTTTTCAAACCTGCACAAGGCAAGAAATGAAGCAAGGAAGAACTTCACCCTGAGTATGAAATTTAAGGAAATGCCAAAAATCAAAATTATAATCAACTCAAATAGCAAACGAATGCACAACCACCCTTGATGAGCAAAATGCCAGTTTGAAAGAAAAATGGAATCTGACCATGTATTTGCACAGCTTACTCTCTCATCTCATCTAGTCCCAGATGGCGTTAGCTACATTGGAAGGAAAAGGTGGTGCTGCACATTCCAGGTATCTCTATCGAACAGAAGTGCCTTCATCCTAAGACATGCACTAGAACAATTTAGCAGCTCCATTCTCAACAACCCTAGAGCAAAAGTAAGTGCAATGCCCATCACACTTGTAAAGGTAGGTAGACTATGTTCCAGCTATTCAACTGCCATTTAGCAATGAAAATAAACCCAGCATATGGTGCCTGCAACATGCAATGGATCTCTCCCACATGGATGTTTCCACTTTGTGGAATCATTTTGTGACTCATGCTTTTTTCCATGTTTTGCTTAGACTTTAATGTCAAGATGACTGGAAGAAATTTATTGAAAGACAAAGCTGATAATGGTCAGCTTCTCTTGCATTAACCTGTATTTCTCTTTGTGTTGACCTAGGAGTTCCAGCGGAAGACTTTCTCCTCCCCCAAGCCTTATCAAGAGCACAGATCTGATCCTAAGAGTCTCCGATCCTTTGTGGATGGCTGTTAATAATGTAGAAAGGTTTTTGCTGAGGTCCACAACCCTTGGTTCTATCAGAATTTCTCTGAAAGTCAGACTCTCTCAAAAGGCCTACGATTAATGGTCCTTGGGTCATGTCAGTGGTGACAGCAGACACTAAATCTCTCCATGCCTGTTTCCCAAGCCTTCTGTCATGCTCAGCTGAGCCAGCCATTCAGAGCAACTGAACACAGCCATATTCATCTTCTATTGCTGTCATAAGAAGTGAGCACACCCTGTAGATGAAAACAACATAGATTTATTAAAGTTCTAGAGGTCGCAAGACCAGTACAGGTATCACCCAATTAGAATGGTGATGTTTCAAAGCTGCGTTCCCTCCCGGAGTTTCTTGGGGGGACTCAGCTGTGCTTGCTCAGGCTATGTGCTGAAGATGGAGTTCCATATGGTATAAGCCCGAGCTTCCTGTTTTCTTGCCAGCTTCTCTCAGTTCCTAGAAGACGCTCTCTGATTCTTGCACCATTTCCCTCCAGCTCAGAATGAGCCACCCGGCCATGAAATCCTGCTCAGTTTCATCTCTGGAACTTCTGCCATCACACCTCTCCCTGAGCCCACTCAGGAAAGATCTCCGTTTTTGAGAACGCATATGAATAGAATAGACGTGCCCTGAGATTCAAAATAATCTCAAATCAAGGTCTATAGCTTGAATCACTTTGGCAAAGCCCCCTTCCACCAGGTGAGGGAACAGATTCACTATTCTAGGTATTAGATCATGGACACTGGTGGAGAGATATTCGTTTGCCTGTCACAACTGCTAAGATGAATCTTTTCTCTATATCTCAACCTTTTGACACTCAAAGCACTTAAAGATCATACACCCTGAAGAAATAAGACACACATATGATTTCTTCAGGGAGCAAAAGCAGTTTCTGCATTGGTTCATTCATTCAACAAGTATTTGATCAAATGCCAACAAGTGGTGCGGTGGACACAGTAAGAAGCCAACCAGACACAACTTCACCCTTAGAGAGTTTCTGCTGTAGTGGAACAGAGACAATATACAAGTCAATAATTTAAACATGTGGTTTGATACGCAGCTTCTGGCATGGCTCCGGATAAATCCTGCTGGATCCTTCCCCCAGCTGAGCTTTGAGAGGATCACAGTGCCAGTTACCATCTTCACTGCAGCCTCCTAAGATATTGTGAACTCTGAGCTCTAAGCCACACCCAGGTTTCTGAGCCATAAAACTTAAGCGATAAATGCTGCTTTAAAAACCATTAGGTATGGGGTTAGATGTTACTCAGCATTATTAGTTAACAGTACAGGTATCATGGCAGATGGTCATGAGTATTAGTGGAAAACAACAACAACAAAAACAATGGAGCAAGCGAGAAGAACAAGGAATTCCAGAGAATAGTTGGTCTGCATTCAGGAAAGGGGCCATCTGGGAAGATTTTTTTTTGGGGGGTGATAACTTAATAAATAAAGGATATCAGAAAGGTTTCTAGGTAGCTATAATTTTGGGGTAGGGTGGGAAGCCTTTTCACTGAATAGTGCAATCAGCAGCAGACAGAGTGAGTTTGAAAGGTAGAACCAAGATTCCTTGACTGTACTTTATTACTCTCCCTGCATGCCATTCGCTGGGTTCTATTATCACAGTTGCTCCTAGAAATCCCCCTGGGTTTCATGAACAGAACAGATTTTTTTCCTCTGATATATAAAATTCCTTGTATACCTGCCTTCCTCTGTATAGACTGAGATTTCATATGGATTCAAATTAGATCCACATAGATTTAATATGCGAAGGAGGGGATTTCTACAAGGAGGGTCTTTTCTTCAAAATGTAGATGGCAGGGTGTGCAAGGATGCACAATGACTGATGGGATGGCTAACATAAACAGAGGAGGGGGAAGAGAGGCAGAGAACTGTGAATTCGTTCCCTCACATGGTGGAAGGGGACTTGGCAGATGTGATTCAAGCTATATGCCATGACATCTTGGCCTGTTTTCATATGCAAGTCTGCTACCATACAATTCATCTCTCTAGCCAAGTGTGTTTTGATTGCTGCAGAATCTGATTGTCCAATCATGATAAATTCCTCTGATTACTTGTTTTTCTTGCATGTTACAATTTAAGGTTCTATATGGTAGCACTGGACTGGAGAATATTGGTATATATAATTCTTGATCTTAATTGAGACAGAAACTTTGAGTGTAATGGTTTATATGACCAAATAAAATCATCTGGTTAATAATAACAATAATAATAATAATAATAGCATCTTTTCTCCATCTCTCATGTCTCTTAAGTCACTTAGCATCTCTGTCAAAATGCTGTTAATACCTGTACAGAAAACGTCTAAATGATGGTACATAAATTCTCTCTCTCTTTCACAAAGGAAGCTTCAGAAAAAAAGAAAAGGATTATTTGACATCTCCATGCCTCAGAATCCTCAAATTTAAAAAGAAACAATTACAGAAAAAGTTTACTATGTGCCTGTTTTTTCTAGTGAAAGTATTAACTTCCTGTTAGAAGTCACCCTTTCTGAGATGCTATGTTTGCTCAGTCAAAAACAGGTTATATGCTCCCTTGTATGACTTTCAACCACCTCACCACACCCCCCAGGTCTCCTCTGCTCTTCCCTGTTAGCTATTAGAGTAGCCCAGGAGATGCAACACCGTGTATAGTTGTATCAGTTGTGCACTGTACAAGGACAGTGGTCTAAGAAGTAGGTTGGGATGTTAGCTACTCCTTGTTACATGCTAAGCTATGCACTTTGCCCAGAGGAATGAGGTGCCTTGATTTAATTGATCCCTAAGGTCCTGGGTGGGCAATACCCTGAAACCAGGAGTTTGGACAAGTCTAGATTTGTGGGTTCATTTTGTTCACTGAGTACCTGTGCCTGGCACAACCCCTGGCATATAATGAGTACTTCCTAAATATGTGCACATGAATGGCTGAGTCAATTCATTCATTGAAAAGGATAATAAAGCAGAAAAGAGGAAGCTTCTGGATTTTTCACACTAAATCAGAGAAAACTCAGGGTACAATGAATTTGTAACTCCTGCATCCTAGTCTCTGCTTGTTATTTATTTGCTTGTTTCCTATTTACTCATTTATTACCTAAGGGATAACATTCTGAGTAATGGAAAATGCCCAGATATGATAAAGACAAAAGAAGAGATGACAGAGATGAATTTCCATTCCCTGTTATCCTTGATTCCAGATAAAATGGATAGGAATTCTAGTCTTGAATGAATTTGAAGACCATCATCACATTGGCTACTAAGGTGTGACCAAACAGAGTGGCAGTGCCAGCTTGCAGCCTCATTATTGCACATTTGCTGAGATTCAGTTGTAATGGTTTTGATCAAGAATCAGAAAAATTTGTCCGTACAGGACCAGCTAGAAAACAGGGTAGGTTTTGTGGATTATAGGTGGTCTCTCTTGCAGTTTACCCAGTCTGCCATTGTAGTACAAAAATAACCATAGTATACATCTCAACAAATGCATGTATATTTCAATGAAACCTTTTTATGGATGCTGAAGCTTATATTTCATATAACTTGTGTGTCCTGAACTATTACCTTTTTAAGATGATTTCAGTCACTTAAAAATGCAAAAGTAAATCATGGCTGGCAGGTGGTACAAGTTGCTGGTCAGAAAGGGGTCATTGTTTTTTGATTCCTGGTTCAGGTAGTGCTTACCTGGTGGCAGCTATCGTTCAGAAGCTAGTTGATTTATACTTACAGCATCCCTATGAGCTGGTTCTCTCAGCATTCCAGTTTTGCGCATGGGGACAGAAACAGAGACATTAGGGAACTTGCTCAAGTTCCTATACCATGTTAATGGAAGAGCCAGATTTAAACGCAGACAGTGCAGTTAGGTAGCTGTTTCCCACTGCAAAATTGGTAGTTAGGTAGCTGTTTCCCACTGCAAAATTGTTTTTCATTCTTACATTTTCAGAAGTTGTGGGTGCTCTAGCAACTCACTCATTTGTGTTTGTTTGCATTCATTTAGGAATACAGAGATACTTCAGTACTCTTAATAGGTAAGTTAGATATGTGGTAGTCAAGTGTAATGGGAAAATATTTCCAAAACCCTCCTTGATTTCTCCAACTTTTGTAGAGACAGAAGAGTAGCAATCATTCTCTAGATGGATGATGTATCATGAACAGTGCAGTAGGATGAAGATGTTGAAAGTTGTAAAGGTATCACAGGGTCTACTTGCAACCAACTTGCAGTCTCCATTGTGTCAGTGATGTCTTGCTGCAAGAACAAATAGCTCCTGATCTCTGTGTTGTAAAACAAGAAGCATTTATCACTAATGTTTTTATTTGGAGCTTGGATGGATCATCTCTGCTCTAAGCTGTAGGTCTTGGATTGGATATGTTCTTCCTGGGTTACACTCTGGTCTCAGAACAAGAGGGCAACAACTGTGTGGGATATACCTCAGGACCACTCAGTGGGACATAACGCAAAGCTCAAGAGAGGGAGCAGACATGCATGAACTGTTAGAGAAAACCTCATCTACCATAGCAAGTAGTTCAAGGACTCATGGTATAGAACTATCATGAGCTGTCAGTACTCCCCCCCCAAAGATATGTCTGTTATGATCACCAAAATCTGCAAATACCACTGTTTATACTCTATACATAGTTGATCAAGTTAAGAGGAATTTATCCTGGATTATCCAGTTTGTCCCTAACTGCAATTGTGCTATCCTTACAAGAGAAATCAGAGAGTTTAAAAACAGATACATGCGAGAAGGCAAGTGAAAACAGAACAGGAAGAGCTACAGTCACAAGCTAGGGTACACCAACAGCAG
The DNA here is from genome assembly GCA_004024945.1 of Uropsilus gracilis. NCBI lineage: Eukaryota > Metazoa > Chordata > Mammalia > Eulipotyphla > Talpidae > Uropsilus > Uropsilus gracilis. The sequence continues at coordinate 23,513 of PVHY01001554.1, read as the reverse complement.
CCAGGAGTTGGAAGAGGCAAGAACAGATCCTCCTCCAGAGTCTTTAGAAAGACTGCAGCACAGCCAGCACCTAAATCTTAGACTTCCAGCCTCCAGCATTCATGAGAATAAATTACTACTGTTAAAAACCACCCAGTCTGGAGTGATTTGTTACAGCAGCCACTGAAAGCAAATACAGGCTCGGTTCTAACAGAGTGAGAGTGGAGTGGCCAAAGAGCTGTGAACAACAATCCCATCAGCTTCCACACTGACATCCTTGGTGATACCGTATTATGCTTTAGGGATGGGTACCTTTTGACATGAGACCAACTTCTGTCTGCAACGTAGATTTGTGAGTTTTGTTAGCCTATAGGTGAGTCTCAACCAAATCTCCCTGCAAAAAAGCAGACACTGCATAATTCCACCATGGTTACTACTGTATAAATTCCCCCCACCCCTAGGTGCCACCTTCTACTTCACCCCTATACCAGGTTGAAGATTATGAATGTGACTGGTTTCCTTGAAAGACTGGGTGGTTCCAGGCAGGAAAAGGGTGCAAATAGTCCTCATTCCCCTCTCCCATGCTCAGATCATGCTTTCTGGTGGCCACTATGGACTGGTCTTATGGTGGAGGCACATGTTGTCAGTGTCATGATGGCTTTTCACTGTGAAAGCTAAAGGAGCACCAGCAGGGATACAGATTGGCTTCCTGCAGGAGATCATTGGGTTCACTGAGGCTTCTGCTCTTCACTTGCTCAAGGGTGGTAAAGCTAGGACTTCTCAGAGGGGAACCGAAGAAGCAGAGATGCTGACTCAAAATACTACGAACCCAGTTTCTCTGTAGGGAAAAGTCATCTCCCAGATCCCTTGGCATTTTTGCATCCTCATCAAGAACTGGTTCTTGTTTCTCTAGCTTCCACAGCACTAGGGTGTTGGTCTCCCGGTCCTCCATCAAGGATGTCCTTAATGGGGGACTTGAAACAACAGGAATGCATTATCCTGGAGATCTGGAGAGCCACATCCATTTGTAAGCAGGGACAGCTCCCAGACATCCTTGCTCTTCCAGCTTCTGGTGGTTCCTGGCAAGCCCTGTTGTACCTTGTACTGCCATCTCTCCAATCTCTGCATCTGTCATCACATTCCTCTTTTTTCTCTGTTTCTCCTCTGCTTAAAATACCCTGCTCATTAGCTTCAGATTCACTTTTCTCCAACATGACCTCACTTTAATACACCCACAAAACCTACCTCCAAATAGCATTACAGCTGAATTCCAGGTAGACATGGACTTCCATCAGGTGGGGTGGGGGGAACAAAACTCTTGCCAACCCACTAAAATGAAAAAGATCCTTGCTCCCTTTCAATTGACAGTGAATCTAGAACAAGCCTTTGTATCATCCCAACGCACATGATACCCCATCACTTTGAATGTGTAGTCTAGATTCTCTGACAGGTCAATCCTCACTACAGTATGAAGGTCATAGAAACATCCTAATTCCCTCCCTTCGGTGTCAAGGCTGAAATTATTCTGAATGTAAAAATTATATCAAAATACTGCACTTATTTCCACCAGAAAATTTTGGTATTTTTCACTTTGATTTCTATTGCACTCCCCCTCTCCCCCCGATAAATGTTTCAGCGCTGGACAATGAGAAGCAGGCTCTGTGTTTGCCATGGGAAAGAAAGATTTTCTTATATTTGATGCTGTTTTCTCATATTTTGATTTGAGCATTATAATTGGACAGGCCTGATCATTAATAGAAACTCTGTACCCCACCCCAAACACACTGCTTGAAAGTTATCTCTTAGTTTGCATTTCTCTTTAGACTTCTGAAAAGTGACTACGAGGTTTTATTCCTCACAAAATTCATCTCTTTCAAACAGTTACTTAACAGTATTCTTTTCTTAAAATTTGGAGGTTAATTCAGAATAATTCTCACCACCAATGTGATTTTTAACTTCAGTGGCATATATGTCAACTACTTTCCCTGTCGGTTTCCCTCCTCACCTGTCTGTCAGTCCTAAGCACTGAAGTTACTCAGACTGGATACTTACTGGGAACAAGCACTGGCTATGAGATCTGATTGGTTCCACCATCTCAACTAGTCAGAACAGGACTGTGGGTCTCAGTTTCCCCACACTTAAATAAGAGAGTTACAACACCATGTCCCCTCAAAATGTTTAAGGTTTCTGCATGTCCTAAATTGCATTTTTTTTTCTTTTTAAGAGTAGGTCTTGCTAATTTTGCCTGTGGAACTGCAGGCTCATGTTGCCCGGGGTACCACAGACTCAAGCAATCCCCAGCCTCAGCTTCCCAGGTAGTTGGGATTATAGGTGTGCGCTACCATGCCCAGCTATATTTTTTTGGAACTAGATCTTGCTACATGCCCCTGGTGGAACTCAAACCACGATCTCTGGCTCTGGCCACAGCTTCCTAGGCTGCTACTTACAGGCATGCACCACCATGTCAGTCCCCCTAAATTGCAATTTTAAGAATATAAAAAATACATTAAAAGCTCTTCAGCTCAATCACTGGTTGTATGTAGAAAGGGGTGGAGAGTTAGTTATAAGGTGACCCATGGCACCCTAACACCCTTGGGGGATGGGGATTGGAATGGTCCATGTCTTCTTCGAGGTGGTGGTTACATGGGGTCATACACTTATCAAAATTCATCAGGCAGTTCACATAAATGCTGCACATCTTATTACATGGAATTATGGTTCAGTGATGTTGATAAAAAGATAATGCACTTTTATCAGGGAATTGAGTCCAAAATGTCAAAGCCAGGAAACGATCTAATATTATCTACGTAAGAATATCAGCATTCCACCTCAAGGCAGAATGTGACTGGGACTGGTGGCTTGGTCTAGGAATAGGACACTAGGTTAGAAATCAATTATCCCCGAATTTGACTAAAGAATTTCCATTATTTTGCTAAATTCATCCTGTTTCTTTTTGTTCAAAGGTCGCCTTGTTCATATTTTATTCATTCACCTAACTTTTTTTTTTTGAATCAAGCTGTCTACAACATTGCAGAAACTAGGCTAAACAACTGAAATTCCTCCTTCCATCTCCCTATACATCAGCACAACCACAAAGGGTCCAGAATTAAGATGAGTTACCAAGTTTATGAAAAAGAGCCTATTCTTTCTTACAACATTTTTATACACAATAAAAAAAATGTTTACTACAGAACTGAAATAAATCATATTCTCTGAAAAGCTGACCACTGTAATCCCATGTAAACTGTTCTCTTTCATAGGAGGTACATTTCCATGTCAGACTAAAACCAGTGGCCGGTGTTGCCTTCTTCTCATCATTGTTTCGGTATCATGGTAGCTGCATTCTCTGAATTTATCCACCAAATACATGAACTCCTCTTCATCATGCCCCTAGCAGAACTACTTTGTTTTCTTGGAGTGGAAAATCACAGAACTGATTCTGTTTCCCTTTTGGCTTTATTAATGAGGAAACTCAGAGCCAAATCTGTGGGCCACTGGTACGACCATTTAGAACAGCTTGGTCTACATGTTTGCCCTATGGTTATTCACTGGTCTGACTCCCCTGATGTCCTTCTAGAATATGCTATGCCCATTCTGCTCTAGTTTTTATTTTTGGGCTATCTCCTCGAATCACGGCATTTTGTTTATACAGCCTATAAATCACAGAATTAAACTGATGATTTATAAATAAATGGAATGATTTTTATGTTGAACATATGCAGCATGTTAGAGATATCTGTCATGTATGTTACATACATAGATAACACATACCAAGGTAAACAGTCAATCTCCCAAAATTTGCCTAGTCCTAATAATTTCCATGATAGGATAAGGTTTTTTTTTTTTTTTTTTTTTTGAGACTAGGTCTTGCTATTTTTGCCTGTGAAACTGCAGACTCACGTTGCCCGGGGTACCACAGACACAAGCAATCCCCAGCCTCAGCTTCCCAGGTAGTTGGGATTACAGGCACGTGTCACCATGCCCAGCTATATTTTTTTGGAACTAGGTCTCACTATGTGGCCAAGGCCCCGGCCGTGGCTTCCTACGCTGCCTATTACAGGCATGTGCCCCCACGCCCAGTCCAGATAAGGTCTTCTATTTACACCATTTTAAAAAAACCACATCTCAGATTGTTTCTGGAATTCTATACCCAGATGTCATTTTTCATCTTCAATTTGGATCATTTCCACTTGGCTATATTGCTGCATCCCCAATTTTAATATTCTTAAACCAGACATTTGAAACTCTCTCCAAGAGGCAGGACAGAGCCAATATGTCTAACATAAGTCATCCTTATGCTTTCCCCTCTCAATCCTTGCAGTTAACAGTACCCACTTGACAAGCTCTCTTTCCCCTCACCTTTCTGGGAAAACAAGATACAAGATGGATAAGCTTTGGAATCAGACCATGAGTAACTGAGGTCTAGTTCAATCTCTCAGCCACTGACTTGAAGAAGCTACTAAGTCTCCTTGAGCTCTTGCTTTCTTATGCAGGAGAAAAAAATGGTAACTATGGGGTAAGATTAAGTGAGCATCCCATGCAATCAGAGAGCATAATGTCTGGCATGGAACAATTATTCAATAATTTTTACTCAAGGGCATGGATGGATGAATGGAGGGAGGGATGGAGAGAAGGATGGATGCATGGATGGATGGATAATGGGTGAATATAGTATAAATTATTGTCCATAGATAGGGTGATACTATGCATTATGTCTTTTCTTGACAGGTTTTGGAGGAAACAATACTCTCTCTGCTATATCACCACTCCCCCTAGTCAAAGGTTGTGATTACACACACACACACACACAAAATGAAGTTACCACTGCTTCCCGGGGGTGTCTGATTATGTGTTGTGGTTGCCCTACTTGCCCTCCAGGGATATGATGAATTGTAAGCACATATAGAATGTGTATACAATGATGTTATATATATATATAAACAAAAAATAAATAATAAATAATAAAAAAGAAGAGGAATATGGACAAGTCAGAAAGACAAACCAAACACAGGCTGGGAGTGACACTGTTCCCATCTACATATTCAAAAATATTCTTACATTAAGAGAGAAGTTATTTTATGAACCCATCATTAAGTCACAAATTCCACATAAGGAGAAAACAGCTGAGAGATCATCACTAAGCCAAATGTCATCTTATCACATGGATATTTGTCTTTTTTGAACAGTGGAAAACCACAATTCAAAATATAGTCTGGAAGTTCAGACCAGGAACTTGTTTTTCTGCGCCATGTTTCCATGAGGCGACAATGAAGGAAAGGGCTTCACAGATGACAATGTGAAGGGTTTGGTTTGTTTCGTGTGGCTGGCTTGTCCTTGTCCCTCAGTCACAGGAGGGGGGGAAGTGTGTCAAAGGAGGAAGATTAAAATTTATAAAAAGGCCACAGAGAAAGAGACCCGTTGTTCCTGGGGAAAGAGTCTTCTGATCACCAGTTGGTCCGGAAGCTCTTGTTTCCTGTCCATAACCAAAGTGCTAGGACAAATGGCCACTCCCAGGGAGCTGGGCCCTGAGACCAAAGAGGAGACAGAACTCAAGAACTTGGGGAGTGAATGCTGGCGTCAGGGCCCAATCAATCAACCAGGTCTACATCCTCATGGTGGTTGACAAGACTCACAAATAGAGTTACTGGGGTGTGTGCTGTACCCCAGGTCATGCTCTCCCTTCAAGGGTGGGTGCTGAGGTCTTTCCTTGGGGATAGGGAAACAAAGTCCAAATTCACTCATGACAAGAGAAGCAAGAGGTAGCTACCCAGCCAGTGGAGAGGAGTGGTTAGGGCACAGGAAAATTCAGGTAGTGGTAGGCAAAATCTGCACCCCAACCCTAAGGGTGATCATAGAAGGATGGGGAAAGAAAGAAGAAAAAGAGGAGATAAAGAGGAGAAGGGGGGAGGGGAGAAGAGGAGAAAATGAGAAGAGGAACAAGAAGGAGGAGGAGAGGGAAGTAGAGTCATTAATTTCTTCTAGGTTCCAAGAAAGGGCTTGTCTTCTACTTAGCAGTGCAGCCCCATCCTTCAGAGTGAAGAGTACAAAGAGAAGAGAACCTGGAGCTGACCTAGTGTCAAGGAGAGTAAGACTGAGTGAATATTTACTCTGGAACTAGGTACCGTTGCAAGTCCCTGTCTTGCATTTCACTTTCAGAACACACCTGCAAAGTAGATAATTGTCTTCAGTTCCAATTTAACACTACGGAAGGCAAGTCACAAAAAGGTCAAGGTCCTATGTTGCTTGGCCCACGGTTTTTCATTTCCTGGGGGGAGGATTTAGGGTTCAAATTTCTGAGGCTGAGCCACAGAGTCTGCATATGCTATGCATCTTTCTCAATGCCTTTGACAAGGAGAACAGCCACCCCAGCAACCCAAGGTTTGAGGGTCTTCTCACCAGGAGACTGGCATGTTATTTTAGGTCTAAAAGGGAATGTGGGGAAGACCTGGAGCCAGCAAAGGCCTGTACAAGAAAAGGAAGATAGCCAAGGCTGGAACCAAAAAGGTTCCAGGACTGATGGAAGAAGGCTAGGCTGGAGCCTAGAGGAAGCTTCTAGATGCAGTTCTTACAGCACCAAAGGAAGAGCTGGATGCAATGTAACAAACCACACTGGTGTTGTGTGTACAGGACACATGTAGTGGAGCATGCCCCTGAGGTGACCACTGTGGCCTATTGGGTGAGGTACAGCTAGGTGGACTCTAGGCTGAGCTGGGGAATGAAGAGCATCATGGATAAGATCCCAAATGGAATCCTATAGACTAGGACAGTTTATTCAGATTTTATTCCTAGGTGAATGGGAAGCAACAGAAAGGTGAGGGCCAGAATATTGGGTCTAAAACTGGGTCACATACAAAGGGTACTCTTGGTATTTGTACTCAGTTTTTTGATCACTTTAAAATTACTCGAATGAATAAAGTGTATGAAATTATCAACTGATCAATATACACCCACCATTCCTTTAATGCTACTTACCTATGATGTTTATAGTGATTTATTTTCTTAAAAAAATTATTTTTACTAACTTTTCTGCCATCTTACCTTTGTCCTCAACACTGGAAATTTTTGTAAATCAACTGATAAATAAATAAGACAATGCACAGAAAGCTGATAAATGCTCCATTTTACTTAGTATTCATAGCCATTTTCTCTCTTCAAAGTTTGTATGTTTCATATATATGAAAGTTTGTGTGTTTGTAAATTACATGCATATATGTATGCATACAGGTACATGTGTGGTATGTGTGTGTGTGCACCTAACTATGATTTAAAAAAAAAATGGACTTGGGTTTCACCTAGTCACATTCTTTTCAAATGAAAAAAAGAAAAAAGAATCTATTTCTAAATAAACTACAATTAATGGTAGCATTAACCTTATTTATGTCTTCGTGTTCCTCTCCAGCCTTTGCACACCCCAGGGTGCATCCCTGAGACTGTTTGGTGGATATCTTTGTGAAACTACTTACTTTGGTGAAACCATCTCCAATGTGCAACAGTAAGACGTAGCAAAATAAACTGGGACACAGCTTTGCAAAGGGGAAATGGAGCTGTGGACCATGTGAGGCCCAACGAAAAAATCCTCCAGACACGCAGTTCTGAGGGAGGATAAGGCAGGAGGAGGCATTGAGGAAGGAAATCCAATTCGGCACATCCAGTCCTAGGAGACGCCTTTTGTTTCTCCCCTCCCTGCTGCCAGCTCTGTCAGAGAGTTCAAATGTTTACACAGCTTGGTTGGCAGGCATGGTGGCTGCGGAGGTACCTGCTGGGTGGAAGGCAGGTCCTGCTGGGGTCCAAGACCTGCTCTGACGAAGCCTTCTGCTGTCTTCCCACTGCAGCCCCATTCCTGGCTCTTTACAGCAGCTCTAGTCCATGCAGGGCAGAAAAGACCAGGAATATTGGCCAAGGTTCTCGCACCTTGGCCTGAGCATGCAATTCATTTGCAGCGGGGGCCTGGGTCATGGCTGGGCGGTGGCCAGACCCTTCTTTCTCTGGGGACAAGTGCTCTTCTAGATCCTGCTGTTGAAATAGCCCTGTTCTCTTCTTCCACATGGACCAAGTCTATTTTGCCTTTTAGGGCTGGATGAGTCTTTTTCTTTTCAATGCCTCTTTTTGTTTCTCCTGGGATAATTCACTTGTAGAAAGATTCACCTCCAGAGTTCAGAGGGGCAGAGTGGAAAGGGAATGTCAGGTCACCCACACAGCTGATGGGCACACGAGTGTATAGAGAACAGGGACTAGGAACTGGAGGTCCTACTCTGAGTGATTTTGGAGATGGGAGAGCATGTATAAAGGAGGCCTCTGGAATCAGGTGGACAAGGCAGCTCTGTCATCTGTGACTCTGTGATCTCTAGAAACCTACTGACTGTGAACAACTCTCAGTTTACTAATCTGTATAATGGGAGTAACAACCAAGCTCTTATCTCCTAATGGCTGTGAGCAAAACGTGCTTACAGGTGCAGTGAAGATGCAGTTTTCCTCCTTCATCTTCTGAATGTAGAAAGGTGGGTCTCCATGTCTACATTCAGAAGATGAAGCTATTAGAAGTGATGGTTTCTAGGGATTCTCCAATTAGAACACTATATAGAAACCTGGGACTATAATAAGGTCTTCTGACTTGACCCATTTGTGTATGTGGGGGGGGAGGTATTTCCCAATGGACTGTCCACTTTCTTGGGCCACACTTTCTAAACCACCTTGTGCTTTGGCTCACATCTATGATGTGGGGCTGCACACTGCCAGCTGACTCCTTACGCTCCAGAATGGAAGGTTTGTTAACATTCACTCATGTTTGAGGTAGTCGTTGATCAAAGGGACCACAGAAAGCCACCGGCTCCACTTGCTGTCACACCCACAAGTCTTTTGACCTAACAAGGCAGGTGGCTGGGGACAGCTTCCTGAACGGTGATCTGCTACGCTCCAGCACCCCATCTTGCATGTTGCTGCACATTTAAAGCCCTTCTGATGACTAGATGCTATATGTTCTATTGCCTGGACCGCAGCCTCACATTTTCATTTTGCATGGAGTCGACCCTCCCAAGACTGTCTACACCACCCTATGTGTGGGTGCACGCGTGTGGGTGAGCACAGAGGGAGTCTTTAGAAGTTCACTTTGCTACGCGCGCAGAGATGCTGCTCTTAGCACCCACAGCTGACTAGAAGCACCACTAATTGTGAGAGGCCGCCCGGCAGATGCAGCCCCACCAGACCAGAAAGCTGAAGACTCACAGCTCAGCCAGGAGCCCAGCGAGCCCCAGTGTGCTGACTCAGGAGAATCTCCCAGTTCACATGGTGGGTGGTGATTTTTCTCTGCCTCACGCCTGTGTCTCTCCCAGATGATGTATGAATTGCCTTATTTACCTTTCCCTCCAAACTTTCTCCTTTATTATTTTTATTAATGTCATGCCAACCCCGAAAAAGGTGTTTCCTTACAAAAAGGGGAAAAAAGGGAAAAGGAAAAAAAAAGAAAGAAATAAACCTCCCAACATCTCACCCCCTCCCCATAATAAAGAGAAAATATTTTTAAAAATAGTACTGTGTGTGTATGTGTCTGTGTGTGTGTGTGTGAGAGAGAGAGAGAGAGAGAGAGAGACAGACAGACAGACAGAGAATATTAAAATGACAGACAAGAGTTAATAAATTTGGGTCTTTATTTCAAAAAGACCAGATAACTCAGGAAATGTCACCATCTTTGTTGACAATAAAAACACTACCGCATTTAATGCAATTTCATCTCCCAAGGACGGGGAGCTACACCGTGCAAGTGATGCATGAGAAGATGGGCATTTCCAGGGGTTAAAGACTGGGGGGGCCCCATGTCCACCACCATCAGCCCCACCACTGGCCAGCTGATGGGTGTCCAGCACTGGGGACAGAGCAAGCTGTCCAATCTGAAGAGCTCCCAGGGGAGAGGTATGCTCTGGGCAAAAACGAGGCCTAGAAAACTGCAGCAAGTTTGCCCAAGGCCCTGGACGCATGGATGTCGGGCCCCAGGCCCCTCAGCCTCGGCTCACTTGCTCACTCTCTCCTATCCTGGTGCCTGGGTGTAAATGGGATTCACTCTGATTAGCACCTCTCAAAGCCACAGCTCCTTGCCTGATCAGATGGCCAATGGGTCACACGCTCAACCTCCCAGGAGAGAAGGAGACCCGGGAGTCATCTTCTGAACTGTCACTGCCCCCACACATTTCCTCTCTACATCCTTGGGTACGACTCTTCCTTGGGCTCTTTCCTATGACAGTGGCCCCACTATCTGCTGAAGCCCTCTTTTCCTCTCCCAGAGCTCTTGCAACAAGAAGGCTCATCTTTGCTTGGAAGGAAAGCACCTTCCCCCTCCCTCTTGAATCCAAGCTGGAGGCCCAGAGAACAGGCTGACTCACAGGCCGAGGGTAGCCTCCCTCCACCAGGGCCACATCTCATCTCCAGGTGGAGCAACTTCCGTTCCTATAGTTGTTTCCCACGTGGATGCATCCCGGTCATACCAAGCCAGTTTGGGGCACCAAGCTCTAGGGACACACAATCTCTCCGCTCTGCGCATTGGGGTTTGGAGGTGCATTTGGACTGCAAGGTGGTGGGCGCCACTTTCCACACATGGGCTGTGATCAAGGGTTCTTGGGTGGAAGCCACTCAGGTTCCTGAATCAGATGCCACCTGAATTCCTCCACCTTCCAGGCTGCCTTTCTCCTGAGAGGCACCTGCTCCCTACCTGCCCATGGGGAGAGTCCCAGCATCCTGGGGAGGTGAGGGCATGCTGTGTATGAAAATAGCCGCTTAACAGCTCCCACAGCTCCCAAATCTGAATGTGAGGAAAATAAAGGTAGAAACATTATAAAGAAGCAGAAAAGCCCAAGTCAGGTTTTGTGGTAGAAAAAAAAAATGTGAGTTTGCAGATATCAATTCTATTCCTCCAACGGATGAGGACGAAGGGATCGTGTATTCCCAATATGGATCATGCAGAGCCTGGTGCAAGGCAGAAGGATGCCAATAAGGGCTCTCCGGGCATGCCAAACTCCTCAACCTGAGGACCTGAGGCTGGGGCAACTGTAGGGCAAAGGAGTTGGTCAAACTTTTTCTTCCATTAGCTTCTATGATCAGCACCTCTGGTGTGGCACCCTCACCATGACTGTACATATCCAGGGGGTGTGTGCATGTGTGAGTGAGCTCACCTGGGCCTGGGAAGAGAGGATAAACTGGTGGTATAACCTCCAGGTAGGAGAGCACAGGATGAGGGAGGTGAGCATAGAGAAGGAAGGCCACAGAGAGAGAAAGAGGCCAGAGAAAGTGTAAAGATTCCAGCGGGGGGAGGAGGGGTTTGGGGAACTTACCTGCCACCCACTCATGGCCCTGGCCCTGCCTGGTGTGCCTGTGTGACTGCTAGAAACAATATAGAACCTACCAAAAGCCTGATGCTGGTGGTACAACTGGCGTCACAAACAGGCTGCTCCCACAGCAGGTACTGCAGACTTCAGCAGCTGCAGGGGTGTCTGAAGTCCTCCATAAAGTGGCAACTGTTGCCTCCAGAGGGGCCTTTACATCTTTTTCCAGTGTGCAAGAGGTGTCTGGAAGGACTAGCAGCAGCAGCAGCACTGCAGTACACACGTGTGCACACAGGAGTACAAGCTCGCACATTCACACCGGGAAACCAGGGGAGATAGTGGACTAGACTTCCCCTACCCTTCTTCCATGGCAGGCCGTTACTCAGGAACCTGCCCCGGGCACACTGTTCCACTCTGCAGTGAAGAGAGGATATGTGGAGGTGATGAAGCAGCTTCCAGAGCAGAGGAACTGTGACGTCTAATCCTAGTACTGCAACTGACCAGCTGGAGCCAAAGAAATCCGGAAGGTAACCTCTATGCTTATCAAGCTTCCCCTCCAGATAGGAGGATGAATAGCTAGTCAGGGCACGCATGGGACTGATGTATGGGGTGTGAGTCGCTACAGAGTGGAGCTGCCTATGCCTATTACCACTGCTGGTATAGGCTGTAGTAGTAGCTCAATTAATCTTAGCTTTTCAGTAGTGGCTTTGCAGGCAAGTACAGCTACAAAGGAGGCAACTGAGCAAAAATGGTTCTAATCAGTGGCTCTGAAGTCAAACAGCTTGGGATATGCTTTCTATTTCTAACTGCTATGTGTTGGGGAATCCCATGCCTCATATTCCTCATCTGTAAAATGGGAACCATAATAGCATCTACCTCATGACCTTATAGTGAGGGTTCACTGAGACTCAGAGAAATGCTGAGCTTAGAACTGGTGTATAGGATACACGCTGTATGCTGACTAATAATGATGCCTTCCCCACGCAGTACATCTCTTCCTGCCATAGTGCAGGACACGTCTCCTACAAAATACCCTGTGCATTACAATCTGAGTCTCAGCATTATCTCGCAGGCAGATACAAGCACAACAAATGCCCCCGGGAAAGCAACAGGTGGAATCAATAAAAAGAACACCTTCCCCCACTGTCCCTACCCCTTCCCATAGAAGTGGGATATTTGCTATTTGTTTCCTCCTGCTCTTGTAGCCTTCCTTCCCTGCCATTTTAATAAGTTTAATTTTTGAAATGTTTATATTAGTCACCTTTCCTTCACCTTCTTTCTTTTGTTACTTTTCTGTCCAGGGAGTGGTATGCAGATCTGATTTCATGAACACTAATTTGATAAAGATGAATTTGCCTAAAAATAATATGAACGTTCTCTCAGCTTGGGTGAGAATGTGATACAGACACATGAATGTGAGGGTGTTCCTGAGTTCCTGGTCAGGTGAGAATTGAAAACCATCGCAGTTTGCTCCCCTGAGTTTCCATTTTCCCTACGTGGCACCTAAGCACCATTTTCTTCCCACAGAAAGACTGGCAGTCTAGGTTGGACTGGAAGAATATTCTGGGTTTGAAACAGAGATCAGTCACTCCTCTGAATATTCCCTGTCTACTGCTGAGACTCCATTCCTACCCTTTTCTATCTGTTTTGGTGTCCTGAGGAGCTGTCATACAGCAACTAGGGACCCCACAGACTTCCTGCGGGACTTGGCCAATGGCAGGCACTGATGGACAGGGCTGGCAGCCAATGGGAGCATGCTCTGGCGTACAGTCTCCTGGCTCCTTTTCCAGTAGGCCGATGTTTGTCATGGCTGTGTTTCCTGACAGGTTCTGACTTGATGTCCCTTCATCAGCTTGTCCCCACAAATCTGCTCCAGTGAGCATGAAAGGCACCTCACACTGGCTGTAACAGGGTATCAGTGACTTCATTTCTGCACTCCCACTTCTGGGCTCCCACCCTTATAAGAAGGGGGCCATGTAAAGGTGCCTGCCTCACAGAGGCACAAGGACAAAATGAAAGGATGCGGGTGAGACCACGGCACAGAACGAGTGTTTTCTCAGCAAAGGGCAACTGCTGTTTGTTGCCATCATGGACATCATTTGCTGAGACTTCCAGACTGCTGACCTTACCCCCCAGTGGTTCCTGATATTGTCTGAGATGGTGATTAGTGCTATTCATCAAATTATCTTCAGTTCTCCTTCTCCTGAGGGTTAAGACTGTACTTCCTGCCCCCATCCTTGGGCATGCTGCCACCCACGTGGATATGCTACTTGAACAAAAATAAACTGGTTTTTTTTTTTGTTGTTTGTTTGTTTCTTTTGCTGTCCCTCAGAGAAGATAAGTGAGGAACAGAGAGGCAGATGTCCTAGTCCAAGGTCACCCAGCAAGTTGGTAGCACATGCGGCCGTGAAACCAAGCTTGCAAAGAGTTCCCCCTTCAACTCTACTGGGCTCTGGACTGGAGGGTGGGAAGTACTTCAGAGAAGACCACGGGGGCAGGGACAACCTGTGCCCATCTTGTCACAGAGAAAGAGACAGTCCTCCAAATCCAGTGCTAGGATTCAAGCCATTTGCCAGGCAAGAGGGAAGAGATCTTTAGAACGTTACCAAGTTCCTTAAGACTGAGATCTCAAAAAGCATCCTAACAATTGTCTCTAGCATGACCTTGGGGTGGTTAGAACTATAATAACTTTGGCCCATTTTCTGAGTTCCCAAGGCAAACAGGGGAAAAGCACTCTAGGCCAAGTTACATGACTCACAAACCTTTTTAAAGGTTCCTCAAAACAAGGCAAAATAGGTCTTAGTATCCCTGTCTAGGGAGAGGGTGACTAAGATTTAGAGAGGCTAAATAAATCTTCTGAAGTCACAAAGCTAGCAGTAATAAACACAGTAAGGTAGTTAACATAATACATCATAATGTGGGGTGAGATTCATCAAATGCTTACTACATACCAGGCACTACTAAGCTTAAGTGTTAGCTTATCTATGATTTGCCCATCAAATGTGTGTCAAAGAAGATGGCAATTTTGTTATCACCATTTGACAGATGAGAAAACTAATTCAAGACCTGGTCTCATTTTCAAAGGCTTTTACTACAAAGAGTGTTTCCCAATCTGTGTTCCACGGAGCTCTAAGGGTTCCAAGCAATTAATTCAGGAGCAAGCCAGGGAAGAGAGATCTAAGATCTTGTGACCCCATTTTTGCTCCTTTCTTACAGGAGCTAAACCTTGATCTGCATGTTGTTGGTGGTGTGAGAGTTTCTTGAAACAAAGGTTTCTATGTCTAGGGAAAGTTTGAGGACCTTTGAGCTAGAGGTGTTCTTGGGTACTTTCTACTAATGAATCTTCTAGAATTCTGTAATGGGTTCTCCAGGGATATAAAACATTGCATGTTTGAGAGCTCACGTCAACCACTTGCTGTCAGCTCATCCCAGTCAGGTGTTTGTCCTTTTGTCTGCCTGGTAAATGCTGTAATCACCAAGGCCTAAATTCTGTTTTCAACTCCCTGGCTCTGTGTCTACTTGTTTCTTTCCTCTGAAGGTGAGGATCACAAAGACCAGAGGGTTCTACCAATCTACGGTCTAGAATCACTAGATAGTACAAAGAAATACCTGGAAATGAAGAGTAGCTTGGAGAAAAGGCAGCTGAGTGCTGGTGGGCAAACACACAGACCATGCCTCTGTGTTGCTACAGTGAAATACATCTTTTTATCACTTGGCCCACTTGCCCAAAGACCCTGGCTAGGTAACAGTGCCAGTGATTCCGGTCTCTGCTGGGCAAGACATTAAACCTGGGCAAGGCATTAAACCTCTCTGAACTTCTTAGCCTTATGCGTCGGAAGAGGATGATCAGAGTGGTCCTTCCACAAGAAGGCCATGAGGATAATCCAAGATAATAAACACAAAGATAAGAACTTTGGAAAATAGACTATGACTAGATTATTTGTATAGTGATGGTAGGAGGCAGAAATTACTCTCAGAAGACCTGTATTGAGCCCCAGCTGCTACCCCTGGCAGCAGACATATTCAAAGCAATTCAAACAAACAAAATGCAAACCCCACTCTACCCTTCCAAGGCCAATCCACCCCCTAGACACAGAGCCCTGTCCTGATGGGTCTGAGGAGATGGCATACTTTGCTTTGACAAGAAAGTCAGGGTCCTGAAGATCAACAGGAGAGAATAAGGGACAGGGATCTTTTGTCAGGATGTTACAATCAACTCAATACTGGTTCTTTCCTCAGAACATCCAAAGTCACCCATATTCCATGATGAGCTCTAGGTCTACCACACTTGTGGAGATGTGTCCACACTTGCTTCATGCCTGGTGCCCTGCTCTGTTTCATGGACACCAAGTCATCACTTTCTTTCCCTAGCACTTGACACAACGCATACCTCTCCCATTCTGCCAATGAACAGAGAGGATCCATCAATGGCCAGAGGAATCTGGCTTCAGGGTCTGTGCCCGTGGCCACATATGATGTTGCCAGGGCATCCCAGCTGCTCCATGGGGAGACCAACATGGTGGCTGCCCCTGGCATGGGTCATCTTCTCTGGCTTCCTCAGGGTGAGCTCCCAAGTCTACCAGAGGAGATGTTCAATAACCAAGTCTTGAACACAGACAGACCCATCTTGTCTAACTATGCTGGTGGGTCCTGCAAACCACCCACTGATCTTCTGACTCAATAGACCACATGGAACAGAGCTCAAGAACAGAGTTATCCCCCTTTTGGCACCCACTTTTCCCAGCAGCCTGACTTTGGGAAATGCTTTTGTTCTCTCTGTGTCTCAGTTTTCTCATCTGTGAAGTGGTCATAATTGCACCTACACACTAAAGTAACTGTGAAGATCAAAAGGGATAATAACTTGAGGATACTGAGAATAGCTTTCAGTATAGAAGTCACTGCACTGTCAACTCTGTTTTATGCATTAGAACTGTAAGCACCTAGAGGTGGTAAGACACATCTCACACATTAAGAGCACTGGATGGGGCTCCATACAAGTCTCCTGATACTAATTTCTTACTCCGACCATCACTGTACAATCTAGTTAGAGTCTACGTTCCAAAGTTCTTATCTTTATGCTTATTACCTTGGAGTAACCTCACGGCCTTCTTGCGGAAGGGTTGCTGTGATCATCCCCTTTGTCACACAGAAGAGACTGGCAACACTGGTGCCATTACCCAGAACTCAGGAAACCTAGAAACAAGAGTGTGACCACCTCAGGTACATCCAAGGGCAGAGGAACCCCTGGAGGGTAGGGGGCCAAGCACCCCATCTGTCGGAAGTTAGGCTGGGCACACAGATCTCTTAGAGGAGGGAGGCGCTGCCTGTGACAGAGAGCACCTGAGGGCTGCGACCTGCTTTATTTGACCATGTTTCCAAGGAAACCTGCTCCCCAGAGCCTTCAGGACCCATCTTCAAGTTGGCACATGCAAGCTCCTTTCTCTGGCACCCTGGATAGTTGTCGCCACTGAAGCAGCAGGTTCTGGCCCCAGACCTCTTTCTCTCCCTCCTTATCAGCTGTGATACAAAACCCAGCTCCTAATCGCTTGTCATTGATAACTATGCCCTGGCCCTTGGGGACCAAGAAGGCCTGTAGCCCTGGTGGCCTGGCAGCAGTCCAAGTCTAGCAACACTGCTCCTATGTTGCCTGAGTTTCCTGCCTGTGGTTTGCACTGCAGTGCCTGGGCTGGCTGGCACTTCCTGTCCTAACCCACAGCCAGCATGACCCTGTGCTCCTCCAGGACACAGCTCGCAGTGCAGGTAGCCTGCCGTAGCCAATGATCTGGTGCCAGGTGGGGAAAGAAATCAGACCCCCTGGCCCTAGTGACCTTTGCCAATTCTGACACTGCTCTCCTGGCCTAGGATGGACCCCATCCTGAGAGTATGCCTCTTCCCTTGCTGCCTCCTTCTACAGAAGAGGTTTCTATCTGCTCCAAGGTGGAGTCGAACACTGGAGGTGACACCGGAGCCCAGTGGGAAGCAAGGTTGTGATTGACAGACAGCAGGTGTCATTCATACTCAGCAAAAATGATAGGACCTATAAAGGGCTGGGGCGGGTGTCTTCCACCAAAGACATACTGGCCAACCCTCCAGCCCTCACCTGATAACTGTTCTCCTGACTTCCAGTTCTGCCCAGCATCCATGCCTCCACCTCCATCTCCCTTGAGCAGCCAGAGTGATCCCAGCAAGTTACAACCCTGAGCTGAGACTTCCTGTGGTCTTCAATCCTCCCAAGAAGGGACACCAGCATTTTCACCAGGGCCTGAGAGATCCTTCTGTGCACCGTGCCAAGCCCCTTCCTCCCTGGAGGCCACCCCAAGCACCCATCTGGGAGCTGGCCCAGGGCACACACAAGGCTCTCCTCTCCCTTGCTCCCCCAGCAGCTCACCCTCAGGGCACCTAATCCTAAAAAAATACATAGAAATGCCTCTCTTATTTCTCTGCCCCCTGTTCAACCCCCTGCAAAAAGATGGCCAGTTTGAGGGGAAAAAAAAAACAAAACTAAACTTAAAGGTGCAACTAGTGCAAAATGAGCAATGATTTGGAATCCATCAGATCTGATCTAGGTTCAAACTCCATCTCATGGGTGGTCTTAGGTCTTGAGTCATGTTTACCTATCTGCTTGCGTCTTTCTCTACCCCTGAGCACGAATAGGGCAGCTGTACACCAGCTGTTGCTAAAGAATGATATTGAGCAGTACAGGGATACTTACCTGCTAATCTGCAACCTGCTAACCCTTTACCAGCACACCTCACTCCATATCACAACCCCCCCTTGAAGTAGGCGTGCTCATCATCAGTGTATTTTAGAATATATTCAGAGTATATGTAACTTATTCAAGACCATTCAGTTAGCAATGCAGGAGTCTGGCTCCAGAGAATTCTCTCCTAACCAACATGCCACACTTTCCTAGAGGATCCAATAAAATGATGAATTAAAAGCAAGAGCACAAAGAAATTGCTTAGACGTTGCTCAGGGGGACAGAGAACACAGGTTGAGAGTGAACCCTGTGTGCTCAGGAGACCAGGCGTTCTAAACCCGAGCCCCTCAGACGTACTCTCCCTTATTTACTTTTAGTTAATAAAATCAGAAAATATCATTGGCTCTTAATGGGACCCCGAGGGGGTTAATTACATGGTGGGGAATTGTCTGTGAGCTCAACCACTGTTAGTTTAATAGATGTACCTTCAGTAAAAAGAAATATAGCACATTGATCTTTAAAAAGGAAAAGTAAAGATCTCCCAAATGCAGATGAGGAAAAAGAAAAGCCCTCACTCAGCATTTAGGCTCCACCATTAATCCTCGGGACACATTTCCACCGGCTCTTGGGGCTCTTCCTGTTGTGGACTCCAGATTCCTAGGGCCAAAGCTGTTTCCCACCCACTCTGAACAAGAGCCGTCTCCTTCTCAGTCAAAGTTTCGGAAGGGAGGCATCCTCCCGCCCTCCGGAGACACCATCCCCAACGCGATCCAGGCCCCCATGGATCCTTCTAGAACAAGAACCTGCAACACTCTCGTGCTCTCAAGACTCAGTTTCTTACCTATAAAGTGGGGATAACACTATTGATTTCTAAAGGACCATGGCAGACAGTTGCTGAATAAATTATAACATGAGTCAATAGTTTTCATATGCTTCTATGTGAAAAAGACCATATTGAGCGCTTAAATAAATCTTGCTCTCTTACTGGCCTATGGAGTGAGTATTAGGACTATCCTCTCCACTACACAGAGATTACACTGGGCTCCAGGGAAATAAGGCTTCCTAAGATGTCATCCCTGCCTCCAAAGAGCTCAACTTCTAGGTGGGCAAACAGTTAAGGAAACTGGTGTTCTCAAGAAAATCGAGTATGACTGAAGAGAGAGCTCTGTTAGTTCAGGCTACAGAGAATCTGAGATGGACAGAGAACAGAGACAAGGTCCTAGCACAAATAAGATTCAGAGAGGTTGAGCATCTTGTTCAAGGACACACAGTTACTTGAAGGAGAGCTTGGTATGACCCCAGATGGTTTCAGCCCCCAAAGTATGGTCCCTCTACTGCTCCAGGGTCACTGGATCTCAATCATATTCTCAGCTTTTCTGGGAGTAGAAGTGACATCTCTTTGAACATAGAGTCTCCCTTATACTCATAGGACAGTAATTCCCTGGTGCCCATCAACAGAAGAGCAGTAAGCTAGAAAACAGGTCAGTTTCCCAACACAGCTGCTAAAGAAGCTGCATTTGTTGCATCACTTCTGGGAGCAAGCGTATGCAGCAGGAATAACCACACAAAACAAAGAACTCGTGGAGTCCTATCGATGTAGAGTGACTATCCCTGCCAAGGATAAGGTAGGTCCGTCATGGTCACTGAGACTTTGCTCCTGCCTTTTGGGATTTGCAATCAAGCCAGGAGACAATGCACACATGAAGCACAAGTCTCAAGGCAAAGCAGAGTTAATGTCATGACCAAGGTCTCAGAGAAGTGCTCTGGACTCTAGAGAAGGCCAAGATGGAGTCAAAGAGGCTTCTCTTGGACTAGGATCAGTCCAGGGATGGTTTGCTTGCTGGAACTTTGGGCAAAAAGTCACTGCATTTCACCCAACACTGTGAGGCTGCCCTGGATTAAGACTCCAAATGCCTGGTGCTCCTTGGAGAAAGTGGCATCAGAAATACCATGAACCTGGAGAATTCAGAGTTGCACCTCTTTCTGTGAGCATATGTTTTAGGTTTCCAAATTCCAGAGGGATCACAAAACCTTCTGCCTCAGAATCGTAACCAGCACAGGGAAGATCAGAGAGAGTGATGGGCAATGAATGCTGAGGATATCAGTGTCATCCTAAAACTGCAACTCCCAGCACATCTCTCTCCTGATATCTACTTGTTATTCTTTTCTCCATACGGTGTTTTTTTTTTGTTTCTTTTCTTTTTGATCCCTTAGTCAACACTATTGATATCAGAGTACAGGACTCTCTCTGTGGTAGAATCAAAGTGACAGCTATTCAAGTTCATCTTTCCATCAGGGTGTTCCAGTAGAGGTTCAGCACAGTATAAGGGACAACTGTGGTCTGTGGCCACTCCCCAAGGGTAGGGGGAAGACTCTTTTCCTGCTGGTGTCCAGGAGGCTCTGGAGCACTGTTTCTCTAACCTAGACCAAACTCCAGTCTAGGAAATGAGATTAGGTTGAATCTAAATGACCTAGAAGAACTAGACATAGATGACATATTTCTATTCTTATAGCAATCTTTACTTATGTGCCTTCTTTATTCATTCATTCATTACACACACACACACACATCACAGAATCCCTGCTGTGGTTGTGGACTCAGATGAGCAAACTAGATTGATAAACAGGAGACAACAGCTGCCCAGGAAGTTTAGTGAAGTCTACAGAGGAGTAAACAAAGAATGACAAGTGAGAAAAAAATGTAAGGAGGGGAAACTAAGGCACCGAGAGATTAAACAACTCACACACCGTGAGTTGTGATAAAACCCTGAACCATGCACAGTATCATTTGGCAAAGCCTAATGGCTAACTCAGTCCTGTGAAAGTGAATTCATTAGGCTCACGATCACCTGAATTAAATGATTGATTTTTCAACTTGGAGAGCACTTGAAATGTTTGCTGTGGTTTATCTTTTCTTTTCCATCCTGGAATAATATAATAATATAATGGTTCTATGATCAGCAGTCTAAAATGACTCCAAGCACTCAAGTGTAAATATGTACACACATATACATACAATCATATGCACACATACATGCACACATGCACACACACACATACTCCAATTCTGGAGATACCTGGATTCTCCCAGATATGCTCAAGCCTACTCAGACCCTGAGGGATTTGGGGAGCTTTGGAAGGGATGCCCTGGCATCCAGCTGTGCCCATCCCTTGCTTTTCATCCTTGATAAGCCCTCTGATCCCTGGCAGGTTAGTTTCAGTGGACAAATGGGAAGCCTGCAAAGAGATCTAAAGGACTTACCCCTTCTGCAGGGGAGTTAATTTGCTGCATTAGCTGGAGGCCCTACCACTTCTCTCCGCTGGACTTCCTGCTCCACTTGGGACCCATCTCGCCTAAGGATTACACCTTCCTCGGCCCCTGGCCTTTCAGGCTGTTTTTCCAGATCGGGATTTACTTGAGACAGGCAAATGAAATGTATCTAGCCATTAGTCTGTTGCCATCATTACTGTCTATGCAGCCAAATGGGAGTGCAGCTTAAGGTCCCAAAGGTTAAAGTTGGCCATTCCACTTCCAGCCAGGAGCTGGGAATTTCCAGGAATGGTGGTGAAATGAGAACATCTTTTTCTTCATTTGTTCTCTAGTCATTGCCCTGTGTTGTCTAACAATTTTGAGTTTAGGTTAACTTTTCTTTCTTTTTTTTTAAATGCTGATGTCCTTACAGCTGTATGTGGACATTTATATACACATATATAATATATATATAAATGTATATATATAATACATACACATCTATATATATTATATATACATATATAATATATATGTATATATAAACAAGGTCTCTAAATGTTTTGAAGAAACATTATAAAAATGTGAACATCTAAATGTAATACATATACATTTATATATAATTTTATATAAATAAGAAAATTATATATATATAGGAGAAACATTATTTTCCACTGACCAAATATAGAAATCATTCAGTTATCAGTCAGCCCCCCCCCCAATATGCCATTACTTGCTTTCCCCCAAATTCTTTATCCCATTGGCTATGGGAATTTGATAAGATTAAGTTCTTAGGCAACATCAACTTATGGGGTGGACAGCTTCTGCGCCGGGAGATCGTGTCAGAACAGACCTGCGATCCGCTCCGAGGGAAGACAATGCAGCCAACATGAACACCGCGACAGCTGCACGCGGCTCGCTTTAAGCAGAGCGGCATTAGGTTACTTTAAGGTGACAATTTCTAAATGAGAGCAAAACTGTGTAATAAGATTTAAAAAATTGGGCCCATTCTTAGTTCACCAGCTCCCCAGCCAGTGACAAAATATGCCATTAGTGGCCACAGCACGATTCTGAAAATATACCTTCCTTACGATTTAACGCTTTTTTTTCCCTGTGAGCTAAAAATTACAAAGCCCCGGATTTCATCGCTCTTGCAATCTATTCTTTTCCCCTGACTTCCTGTTTTCATGAAATTTTAATCAGGCACTTAAAATAAATAGCTATGCAGAGCTTCTCTGCCTCCTGCAATACCCGGGATGGATGTTTTGGGTAAAGTGATAGTCCAGAGACCTTGAGAACAGTGAATCCCATTCTGAGTTGGCAAGACAACAGAAGGGAAAGCGTGGCTCTGTCCACGGCTGTGCACTCAGAGGGTTCAGAGTGGTCTTGGAGTATCAAACAAAGACATAGTATGTGGGACTTTCTTTTTTAAAAATTCTTCTTCCAAATATTGACATCAATATGATGGGTTTAGAAGGGCCAGCAAGATAAAGCATAACCAAATTATTCCAGAAGAGAGAAAAAAGTGATAAATATCATGAACTTAAAAAAAAATGAAGATGAAAAAAAATATTTTGTTGAGGCTGCTACTTTTTACTGCTACTGGTTTTAAGTCGATGATGTGTTTTGGGTTCCTGTTCTCAAAATAAAAAAAAAGGTGTTGGTTGTTTCAATTGGCTAAGCTTTGAATTACTATTTCTCTTTTCATCAACGGGCATATCAACAAATGACATAGCGATGTGTCATGGATTTGTCACACAACACACGATTCAAAAGTAGAGGCATTTCCTGGCACTAAGTGTAATTTCAGAGAGCGTGATATGAGCCTCAAGAAGTCCAAATGCTAGAGAAGGAACACAGATGCTAGCATCCGGTCCTACAAGTCACAGTCCCTAGAAGTCTGGAAAGAGGACATTTAGAGACATAGGAAGAAACCATCGTCCCAAATGCCAGGCTTGTGTAGGAGGTTAGCTAAACAGTACAGGAGGCTCTAGTTCACTGGCAGAAGTAAGGTGGTGCGAATTACCACCACTCAAGGCCTGAACAAGTCTTCCTTTCTCTTTCATCTCAGGTGTGAACAGATGAACAGATCTGTCATCACCAGCATCCCAGGCCTTCAGGTATTGACCAATGATTTGTCCAAGCACACATGTCCTTGACTCTAGAGGTCTAGCGCTTGGCGTTAAACTCTGGGACTAGCTCTTGCAGGTTAGTGATTGGCTGGTAAATGTTTTATAGTGGCTCTCCCAGAAGAAAAAAATATAAAGCAGTGTGC